>BSSO01005203.1:0-13437 GCA_030267885.1 Mesembryanthemum crystallinum | reverse complement strand
GAGAGGGGGTAAACTCGTCCATACACAATAAAATGAAAAAAAAAAAACTAACGGCAAATCAGTTATGTCAGGCTTTAGGGTACAAAAATGTTAAATGCAAAGTTCAGTGGTACCACTGGCATTTTGGAAAAAAGTTGGGTATCACTGGCATTATGCCATAGTTCAGGGTATCATAGGAAATTTCCAATAAATTAAACTATTGCTACCTAAATGCATATTTTTTGACCTGAATATCTATTGATACCTCAATAAATCATCCCTTCGTAATAGAAATTGATGAAAATCAAAGTTCTTTCGAGAGATAAAGTTAACTATAGTGTTTTTCATTTAGAGTGATTGCTAGTTCTAAGCACTACAAATTCGATAGTGAAAATCAAATCGAATGCGGAATAAAATGAATCAGAAGAGTTGAATAATTAGGGAATATATCAACCCTATTTTGTATGTGATACAAAGAGAGAGGTGTATCGGTAATAAGCGCAATGGTGGCAGTGAAGTATCGGGGTTCATGAGATTGGCATACTGTATATCCAGTGGTACATCTAATATTGTACTCTCGTGTTTTATTAGGCCGGAAATCAATTCCAACAATGTCTTGAATGAAGGGAAGAAAGGGATAGCCAGATGAAAGAGAGGGGAGTGTGAGGATAGAGGAAGGAAATCCCTAGGGGAGGGGGGTGAATGTAAATAAGATATTATTTTAAAGGAAAATTTGATGCTAATATTCTCAAGTTTGCTCGGTAAAACAATATTATTCCCAAATTGAAAATTATACAAAAATATTCCAAGTTTGCACTTTTGTCACAAAAATGTGCAGTTTGCTAACGTCGTTAACCTCTGTTAACGGTTTGCTGACGTGGCGGTCCTAAAATATAATTATGTCTTGAGTAACACTCTTGCGCAACCGTCTAATTGTAAGACAACCCAACTGAGGGCTATTTTTTTTCCCCCCAATTTTTGACCTAAATTGTAACAATTTCACCCTTAAGTTGCTAAAATAATCCCTTAGTTGGGTCGTCTAACGGTTAGACGATTGCAAGAGTGTTACTTAAGACTTACTTATATTTTAAGACTGCCACGTTCACAAACCGTTAACAAAGGTTAACAGAGTTAGCAAACTGAACATTCTTTTGACAAAAGTGCAAAAGTTGGAATATTTTTGTATAATTTTTAACTTGGGAATAATATTGTTTTACTGGGCAAACTTAAGAATATTGGTATCAAATTTTCCTATTTAAAAAGAAAATAACAATATATGTCTATAAATATACAACCAAACAACTTATATCAGGAATCTGGTTTTGTGTTCATACCTACTTGGTTTCATACCTGATTCTACACCCATACCCCTTTTAGAACCAAACGACAACTTTTTTTTTTTGTTTTGGGTAATATATAAGAGATTTTATTACCAAGAACTCAGCAAAACATCCATGTGTTATATGTCAAGCCATATGAGGCAAAACTTATTGACACGCTTACATCAGATTACTCAAAATACACCTTGACAAAGTTTTTCTTATAGCATTGAAAGATAAAATTGAGTCTAGTCTTGATCTCGAACTTGATTTGCTGGTTAGCACAGTCCAAGGCCTCTCTTGTTTCTGGAAAATCCTCAAGTTCCTCTCCCTCCGGGTGTGATAAACTACAGCAGCTATAACAGCAGCACGAGCATTCTTCTGGACTCTTTTCTTCTTAGTTCTCACCCAATCAGTAATAGTACAGAGTGAACTGGGCAATCTCTGACAGCCTATCCAACTGAATATATGTTTCATTAGTGTAGCAATATATGAACAAGACCAGAATAGATGGGATATGCACTAATTTGCATTCTTACACAAGGGGCATTGAAGATAAGCCATTGAGAATTTGAATCTTACAAGACCGTCTTTAGTGAGGAGCCTCTCCTTGTAAGCAAGCAAATAGATGAATGAGTGTCTTGGCACACAACTTCTGTTCCAAATAATTGCAGCAGCTGGAGTTTTATCATGAGAACCAAGCAGGAATTTATAACCACTACCAATGGAGTATTGCTTATCTTTAGTATCTTTCCATTGATCAGGCTGCACAAAACCTCCTGTAAACATTCACTTTAAGTTGTTTATCTTTTGCCAATACCAACTTGAGTTAGGGTTTGGTTGGTATTGCCAGAATTGCACATTCTTCAGATAGATGGAGAGAACCCATTTCACCCATAGTGTGTCTTGTTTAGAAGATACTACCCAAACATGCTTACCAATGGCAACAGAATTCCACAACTTACACCTCTTGATATTTAGACAACCCTCTCCTTTAGAAAGGCATACTGTTTCCCATGCTATTAGAGATAGTTTCTTGTGATCTTGCCCCCATAGAAACTGCCTGCATATGTGCTCAATGTGCTTGACAATATGTTAAGGCTTAACTAAATGTTGAGGCCTAGTACACCTGAAGGGAGAAAAGAACATAATTTATCAATTGACATCTACCAGAATAAGATAAATGCATACTAGACCAGCACTTGATCCTAGCAGCTATTTTATTAACAAGGATTTGGTAATCCACCTTGTTCCACTTAGTTGGAGAGAGAGGTAGCCGCAAATATTTCAAAGGAAAGTTCCCCTTGACAAAACGAGTGAGCTAAAGCATCTGCTGCTATATACCAGCAGTATGAATGCATGATTTCATGACATTAATGGAGAGACCAAAATTATCAGAGAATGTGTTGAGACAATCATTAAGCACTCTAACGTAATTGATATCTCCTTTGCAAAAGAGAAGGAGATCATCCGCAAAACATAAGCTAGCCATTTTAAGAGATTTGCACAGGGGATGATACCTGAAGGCCTATTTTGGCTGGTGATGGCCTAATAATCAATTTTCCTTTAGAACATGCAGCACATGAGAAATCACTACATTGAAGAAACTTCTGGTTCTTCAATGGATGCCCACAAGAATTATTAATGATTTTTCGCATCATCAACGACCCGAGATGGCCTAACTGGTCATGCCAAACAATAAATTTATCACGGTCTGTAAACTTCTGGTTTACAACCACATGTGTCTCAATTGTACTAATTTTAGTGTAGTACAAGCCTGAGGAGAATGCGGGTATTCTCTCCAACACACACTTAGTACCCGCAATTATGCATGTAATGTGAAGGTATTCAACATCTTCTTTACTTGTTGTCTCAATATGATATCAGTTTCGATGGATATCCTTAAAACTCAACAAATTTCTTTGAGACATAGGAGAGTATAATGCATTATCAATTTGAAATTTCGTTCCTCCAGCAAAGATATATTAGCTCTTCAAGAGCCATCAATTAATTTTATACTACCAGATATAGTACTGACACTTGCCTCTTGTATTAACAAATGAGAAAAATATTTCTTATTCTTTAATATGGTGTGTGTGGTTGCACTCTCTGCGAGACAAATCTCTTCACTATTCATTGCTAATTGAACTTTTGAAGCATCCATAGTCTTCAATGAAATAAAAACACATTTAATAAAGCATTCAAACTTAACAAGAATAAGAACCATAATATCTATTAACAAAATCATACTTAAAAATTCTAAATATGAAAGACATTAAATAAGAGTCGTACTACATTAAATACGAAAAGTATTAAATGAAAATCCAATGAAAATAACATAATGTCCGATAACCCAATGAAAATTAACATCAAAATATCTTAATTATCAAGAACTCCGCCGCCAATCAGATGATCAATTTTTCCTTCGGGGTGAGAGAAGAAATCAGAGACATCTAAATGAGTGGCATCAACATAGCCATCAGGATCATGATCTGCATGGGAAAAATTGGTTTCCACCTGTCCATTGGTACGAACATAATTAGTCTTTCCCCCTTTTTCTTTATCTTTCAATGATCCTTGATAGAGCTCAACAAGATGCTTTGGCGTGCGACAGGCACGTGCCCAATGATCTGTGCTTCCACAATGATAGTAGGGGCTCTCTATGACCCTTTTATCATTCCCACCTTTATGTTTATCATGTCTTCCTTCCTTATTATGTATCCACTTCTAGTGGGTAGAAGTGTTCTTGAAATTATGAGCACCTCAATAATTACCTTGACCATGACCACGCCCACGTCCACGTCCTCGGCCACAACTTCGGGCGTGGCCTCTATATTGCGTCACATTCACTTTAGGTAATGGAGCAGTTCCAGTTGCACGGGCTTCATGGTTTTTCATTAGAAGCTCATTATTTTGTTCAGTCAATAGAAGGCATGAGATCAGTTAAGAATATTTCTTAAAACCTTTTTCACGATATTGCTGCTGCACGAGCACATTAGATGCGTGAAAAGTGGAGAATGTTTTTTCTAACATATCTAGATCAGTAATCTTTTCTCCACACAACATTAATGTAGAACTGATTCTAAAGACAGCTGAGTTATAGTCAGCTACAGATTTAAAATCCTATAATCTCAAATGCATCCATTCATAACGAGCATGAGGAAGAATCATTGTCTTTTGATGTTCAATTCACTCTTTTAGATTTTCCCAAAGTACAAGTGGGTCTTCAATAGTCAAATATTCAGATTTAAGGCCCTCATGGAGGTGGTGGCGAATAAAGATCATTGCTTTGGCCTTATCTTGAGTGGATGCTGTATTTCTTGATTTGATTGTATCGCTAAGGCCCTTGGCGTTTAAATGAATTTTAGCATCCAAAATCCATGATAAATAGTTTTTCCCAGAAATATCGAGGGCCACAAATTCAAGCTTTGTAAGATTCGACATATTGAACTATATAAAACAACAAAATAAGCTAGCTAAAATATAATAATTCATAATTAGTGAATCCGAAAAACAATAGATAAACATGTTATCAATATAAAGTTTATAACTTTATTAATTTGAAGAATGTTAATAATAAAGAACAGCGTGTTAATTGAACTAATGGACATAATATAAAAGTAAGTTCACAAGTATGGATGTATATCACAAGAATTTGTCACAGATTTAATATATACACGCAACTATAAACTATTACCAATGTAAGTTTAAATCAAGTGAACCAGCCAATAACTACCATATATAGGGGGGCGACACTACTATTAATGAAAGATCGGAAAAAAATCATCATTGAATATCTTTATGTAATTAATGCATGTTGGGAGTATGCAAGATGATTTGTCTTGAGTCAACAGTACCCGTTGCATATCTTAGTGTATATGTAAAAACTACTAAAATATAGAGCCAATTAAATTACAAGTGCAATTGCCGTACCTGCAGTATTAATTGAAGCCGAGAGTGACCAAGTCGAGAGCCAATTAAATTAGGGTTAGAGAATCGTGCTGATAACGTGTTGTGAATAATAAAGAATAAAGAGAGAGAATTAGAGATTAGGAGGAATAGGGATGGGTCTATTATTCGCATATAGGGGATATATATAGTACAAGAGGGGGTTAGGGTTTGCTTGGGTAGCAAGAACCCTAAATACATAATATAATAAATATCCTATATCTAGAATATTCCCAAGAAATATTATATTCCCAAGATATATTGTACATCCACTATAGAATATGTCATAAGAGAGAGAGAGCTTGAGGGGATTGTAAAGTGAATAATGAACCCCATGGGTCCTTATATAGGCATTGGGGTTGACTAGGGCTTCCCTAGTTGACCTAAGCCCAATCCTAAGGGCCATACTCTCTAGTTCAATTCTCTTCTCCAAGCTAATCGGGTTTCAAAGTCCAATTTAATTTAAACAAGGATTAAGGTATTTTAATCCAATAAAACAATTTAATTTTTAATTAAATCATTTCAAATAATAAACGACATAATTCTCAATTTCTTTAGAGAATTAATTACAAGGATTTAATATTTATTATTAAATCTCATAATTCAAATAAATCAAATAATTTAAATAAAAACCTTAAAGGAGAATTATCGTAGAATTGAACGATAATAATTTCAATTAATCCTTTGAAATAATAATAAATAATATAGAAATATGTGGTGTATCACATCTCACCCCCCTTAAAAGAAGTCTCATCCTGAAACTCGGGATACGAGCTTTTAAAGCAAGAAATTCCCGCCCATGAGAAGGGTAGATGAGAACAAAATCATTTTGAAAACTCCCGTATGTCGAGGATCTATTCGTGATCAAGCTAGCGAAGCAATGAATGCTAAGTCATGTGTACTAAGAGACACATAACTGATCGCATATGCAGTGAATAAAGGGGACGGTAAAGGCGAATATGACATCCTACCCCCCTAAAAGAAAGTTTTGACCCCAAAACTTAGACAAATCAGCCCCTTCAGCAAACAGTTCGGGGTACTTGACACGCATTAGGTCTTCTACTTCCCATGGTGAGACCAAAGTACTTTAACGATTGGAACGGACTTGTTCCTAGTTGTTCACTCTTTCCTGTTTAAAATCATCAGAGGTTGTTCCTCACAAGAGAGATTATCATCGAGCTCAATCGGCTCTTAACATGCGACGCATCAAGTATGTATCGACGAAGTTGAGAAACATGAAACACATTATGCACATTTTCAAGTTCGATTGGGAGTGCTAAGCGATAAGCAACCTCACCAATTCTTTCGGTAATCTCATGCAGTCCAATGTACTTAGGGCTCAGTTTTCCCTTCTTTTCAAATCTCATGACTCCACGAGTTGGAGAAACTTTGAGTAAAACCTTGTTACCTACATCGAATTCTTCCATTCGTCGACCTTTGTCAGCATAAGCTTTGTGACGGTCTTGTCCAGCTCGCATTTTCTCTTGGATAAGCTTGACCATGTCGATGGTCTCTTGAATAATTTCTGGACCTAATGCCGCTGTGTCACTGATGTCGTTCCAGCAGACAGGGCTCCTACATTTACGAGTATAAAGAGCTTCATATGGTACTCAATCTATGCTAGTGTGATAGCTATTGTTGTAGGAAAATTCAATCAAAGCTAGATGCTTATCCCAAGCACCTTGAATCTAGAACACACGTTCTCAGCATATCCTCGAGTGTTTGGATAGTACGTTCGCTCTGACCATCTGTGGCAGGGTGAAATGTTGTACTGAATTTCAATTTCGTTCCAAAAGCCTCTTGCAGTTTGGTCCAAAAGTTAGAGAGAAACCTTGAATCTATATCAGAAACTATGTCCTCGGGGACTCCATGCAATCTCATGATTTCTCGGACGTAAGCGTCTGCGAGTTCATCCATAGACCATGTGTTTTTCATGGCTATGAAACAAGCAACCTTGGTAAGTCGGTCCACGACTACCCAAATGGTATTGTTTCCTTTCGGAGTTCGGGGTAATCCCATGATAAAATCCATTGAAATACTTGCCCATTTCCACTTAGGCACATCCAGTGGCTGCAACAATCCTCCGGGACGGTTGTGCTTGCCCTTGATCTTCTGACAAGTCAAGCACTTTGCTACAAATTTAGTGACTTCTTTCTTCATGTTCTTCCACCAAAAGTGCTGGCGTAGGTCCTTGTAAAGTTTGTCACCTCCTGGGTGAACAGAATACAGAGTGTGCTTCACGCAAGATTTTCTCTTTGATCTCTGGATCATTAGGCACACATACACGGCCTCAGAAATGTGAGACTCCATCATCTCCAGTCTCAAAATCCTCCGCGCGACCTTCCTCTCGATGCTCTATAATTCTATCTAGCTTAAGGTCTCCTTGTTGTTTAGCCTTGATCTCCTCAATAAGACTTGGCTTGATAGAAAGGTTATTCAAATAAGCATTCACTCCGTCTCGAGGTACAACCTTGATCTCCAATTTCCTAAAATCTTCCAGAATCTCGTCTGGGATGACAAAAGCACAATTCAGCGCATGAGATGACTTTCAACTCAACGCATCAGCCACTACATTAGCCTTACCTTCATGGTATTGAATATCCATATCATAATCCTTTAAAAGTTCTAACCAACATCTTTGACGCATATTCAATTCATGTTGGGTGAAGATATACTTTAGACTTTTGTGGTTGATGAACATCTTACACGTCACACCATACAGATAGTGTCGCCAAATCTTCAATGCGAAAACTACCGCAGCAAGTTCCAAATCGTGCGTTGGGTAATTCTTCTCATAAGGCTTGAATTGTCTAGAGGCATAGGCAACTACTTTGCCATGCTGCATAAGCATGCAACCTAATCCATTCTTCGAGGCATCACTATACACCTCATTTCCTTCCAGCAAGGTTAGCACTGGCGCTGTAGTCAAACGGCGCTTCAGCTCATTGAAGGCTTTAGTGCACTTCTCATTCCATTCAAACTTATTGTTCTTCTTCATAAGATTTGTCATAGGTTGGGCAATCTTAGAGAAATTCTTGACGAAACGTTGATAGTATCCTGCAAGACCTAAGAAACTACGGACTTTAGTGACGTTCTTTGGCTCTGGCCAATCAATAACGGCACGGATCTTCTTAGGGTCTACAGAAACTCCATCCTTGGTGACCACATGTCCAAGGAAGGCAACATGATCTAGCAAAAACTCACACTTCGAAAGTTTGGCATAGAGTTGATGTCTTCTCAAGATATCGAGCGTCAAATGTAAATACTTTTCGTGCTCCTCCTTATTCCTTGAGTACACAAGAATGTCGTCGATGAACACTACTACGAATCGATCTAGGTAGGGTTGAAACCTTCGGTTCATCAAATCCATGAACTTTGCTGGCGCGTTGGTTAACCCAAATGGCATAACCGTGAACTCATAATGTCCATACCTTGTGCAAAATGTAGTCTTGTCAATGTCCTGTTCAGCGATTCTCAGCTGATGGTATCCAGTTCGAAGGTCAATCTTAGAGAACACAGCTGCTCCTTTCAGCTGATCGAAAAGATCATCTATCCTAGGTAAAGGGTAACAATTTTTGATCGTGATCTTATTCAATTCTCGGTAGTCTATACACAACCTCATACTACCATCCTTCTTCCTCACAAACAACACAGGGGCTCCCCATGGTGATGCACTTGGTCGAATGTAACCTTTCTCAAGTAACTCCTCAAGTTGTTTCTTCAGCACTTATAGCTCGGCTGCAGCCATCCTATAAGGCACTTTAGAAATCGATGCCGCTCCAGGCACTAAGCTATAGTGAAGTTTATAACTCTCTGCGATGGCATTCCTAGTATCTCATCTAGAAATACGTCCATATATTCCAAAACTACTGGAATTGTCTTTGACGTCGGCAAATCCTGTGAGACATCTCGTACATGACAGAGATAAACAGCTTGTCCTTTAGTGGTGTACATCGTATTCTTCATTAACGATAGCACCTTAGTCTTAGGTTTCACCACAACACCTTTGTAATAAATTCGTCTCCCCTTAGGTCCTCTAAGTGAGACTCTTTGCTCGAAGCACTTGATTCGGGCTCTATACTTATTTCAACCAATCAATTCCTAAGATGACGTCGAACTCTTTCAAGTCGAATTGAATTAAGTCTGCGGGTAAGTTGCATCCAGCTATCTTAATAGGGCATTGTTCATAAACTGAAGTACAGCTAATCACAGTCCCATCAGGTAGGGTATGATTCTTATTAGGTTCTAACCCAAGTTTTCTCGTAAAAGTCGAAGAAATGAAAGACATAGATGCACCACACTCAAATAGAACATAAGCAGGTTTAGAGTGTACTAGAAATGTACTAGCAACAACATCAGGATTTGCTTCAACTTCGGCTCGACCCATGATGTGCACACGTCCATTGGCACCACGATTGTTGTTGTTATTGTTCGCTCCTCCAGCAGCTCCAAAAACTATTTGGTTGTTTTGAGGGACGGGTGCGGTGGATGCAATTAATTACTTGTGCATTCCCTTGGTTCTGATTGTTCCCGTTATTCCCTCGGAAGTTTCCACCTCCATTACGGTTACCACCTCCACGGTTTCCATTACCGCGGTTGTTGTTGCTTCCTCCACTATTCGATAGTCGAGTCCAACATTCAGACGCTTTGTGGCCTGGCTTACCACACTCAAAACAAGTTAACACTTCTCCAGCATAGTTCTTTCTTGTGCACTTCTGACATGGTTGGTTACGATGGTTTTGAATAGGTTACTTTCGCTCGCTCACCGTCATGGCCCCCTTGTTATGGTTTCCACCACCTCCAGCATTGTGATCGGGGCGAGGCACACCACCTTGGTGACCTCCCGACTTTGACTTCTTGTTGGCATGATGGGATGTATTACCTCCATCCCGTTTGTGCTTTCCAAGGGTTCCATCCTTTCTAGTCACTATACACTCTTGGTTAATGGCTTTATTGTAAGCCTCCTGATAATTTGTGGCTTGACCACTTATGTAACACTGAATGTCCTACTTGAGACCATCCTCAAACTTAAAAACCTTGTCGCGCTCTTCAGCCACTAAGGCAGGCGCATAAACACTAAGCTCATTAAACTTGGCAGTGTATTCTACCACAGACACGCTTCCTTGATGGAGATCTATGAATTCTTGAAGCTTAGCCCTACGAAGAGATTGAGGGTAATAACGATCTCTCAAGGCATCCTAGAAGTGCATCCTTGACTCCAGTCCACCAATTGTTCGCTTCTTCCTTAAGGTAGTAAGCAGTCTCAATCTTCTGGTTCTCAGCTCGACCAGTCACTACAAAGAGTTTCTCGAATTCCTTAGCCCAATTCTACAACTGAGTAAGGTCGGAACCTCCAGAGAAGGTAGGTGGTTTCAGGGCATCAAAGTCCTTAAAAAGACGGGCTTGCATGTTCTGTGCATTATTCTGGGCTTGTTGGTTTTGAACAGAGACCTCAACAATGTTGGCAACGATTTCTTCAAGACGGTTAAGACGTGCAGCAGACATCTTTGCAGAGAATGAAATGAAAAGGGTTGGAAAGGTTCTGAAGGTATGCATGGCGTTCCCACCATTGGGGTTAGCACAAGAAGACTCTAACCTCTATTCATGCTATAAGCGTTTGTATACTCAAGCTATCATGAAGGATAGATTTCCTTGACATGTACAACATAGCCACATAGAAGGCATTCATGCATTATAAGCATCAACAAGTATTGGCCATGAGAAGGCGATCATGCATTGAAAGCATTTAAATCAACTATTAGCCATGGGAAGGCATTGATGCATGCGAAGCTTAGTTTCATAATGAATGTACTATGAGAAGGTAATCATGCATTTGAAGCATAAAGAACGTGAACCAATCAACATAGATTGTAATGAAATTCACTCTTATTCATAATAAGGAATAACGATCCATGCACTCAACGGTGCTATATGAGTGTACCACACACGGGAAAAAGAAATAAGGAATCAAATACTCAAGTCTTGGCTCAACGGGCCACACAACAAACTAAATACCACCATCGTGAAGCAATCACGATGTACACTCAGTAAGGGCATGGCATACCATCCCTAAATGTAATCAATAACTATGAAGTAAACTAAAAATCATGAAATCTAAAGAAAAATATCCTTAGAAGTAGCATCCTGTTGATGAAACTAAAAATCAATGCTCCCCACGAGTCCTGGCTGAACTCGGACCATCATCCTGCGAGAAGTCGCACCCTGGAAATGGGGAGGGGAACGAGATGCACGTCGCTGCGGACTCCTGTCACGAGGGGACTCAGGTCTCCTCGACGTAGCGTGAAAACAAGTACAGCCTGGCTGAAACCTAGGGGTAAGGCGGTATTGAGGATCATGACGCTTGAGGATATCGCGCTCCCATCGCATAAGGTGTACCTTCAAGTAGTGATAGTCCAAGAATCATCCAGCTTGGTCGAAATACCTCCTCCAGTTAGGCTCATCCTGGATTATGACATCAGCGAACTCGTGCTTAACCTTATCCCACGGGTGGCAGTTAGGGAAAGACCAAATAATATAATGGATGATAAAGGAGTCACGCATGAATTGTCCACCACAATAACGACCATAATCATAGGCCTCATCTTGCATGCTGTCAGCATATGCAGCGATGCATTCTCCACTAGTGTGGCCCTCTACGGTTACTGGCAGGTTGGGCATCCACACGGTAAGACTCCCCAGCAGGGGGACTCTCAACAACACGCCTACGAGGGTTTCCCGTCACCTCCTGCACAAAGGATCTCATAGCCTCATACATTTCTTCCCTAGTGGGTAACTCACCATCACCTTGGTCGTCACAACCTGGGGTAGAATCTCTAAAAGTCTTACCAAGATAAGAAGGCTCATCACTATCATCCTCAGAACGTGATCTACTCCTAGAAAACTCATAGGGGTCCTTGTTGCTCTCCAAATGATGTGAAACTGTAGTTCCCTCAGAAGTTCCATTAACTGGCATAGACATGGTTTCCTCAGGCTCGGGTGAAGGAGAACGAGTTAAAGGAGTGTAGGAAGGAGATGAAGGGTTTTCTTCGAGTTCAGGCTCATCCTCTTTGGGATCCTCAAAGTAATCCTCTACCAGTGGCTCACTCAAAGGCTCATAGATTGGCTCATGCTCGGGCACAACTCGGGCTCAGAATCAGGAATTATGACAGGTGTCTCAGCGGTATTACTCTTACAGCTTAAACCCTTAGTGAAGGAATGTATAGCAGAACGACATCCTCGTTTAGTAGTAACCATGGTGCTAAGCAGAAAGGGATCTACAAAAGCAAATAAACGCGTATCTAGATTTCAGTCGTAAGACTATCCAATCTTTAAGCAAAATCTCTTAAAAGCAAACAAGTCTTCTAAAGACATCACTCGGAACTTACTCGGCTTTATAACTAACCATTTGATATTCCAAGTTTTAGATCCTAATCTTTCTTATTCCATTTATTAATCCTAAGTTCAATTTAGACAAAACCTAGTGCTCTGATACCACTTTGTCACACCCCAAACTCACTAATCCCGAACTTAGGAAAAGCGACTAATAAATCTGGGGCTTTGACCGCCACATCCAACTCGAAGGTCAAATGTTAAGGCTAAATTAAAGAGCAAACGCCATTACTAAAACAAACCATCTTGTCTAAATATGAGAATTAAGTGAAATCCATAATTAACCAAAGTAATAAACTTATTACAAAGGCCTCAAACATGGGCATCAATCCATAACTTAAAACAACATCCAAATGTCTTAATAAAACCCGCTAGACGTATCCCTCAACTAGCACAAAACATCGATGCTCCATACATCGATCAACCTGGAACAAGAGCATTCCAGCCACATAGGGAAAACAGAAATTCATAAATTCAAAACAAACTAAGGCATGCAAACTCCATAAAATTCATAAAACACACTCTCGAAGGAGGTTTTGTTTATTTCGAAATTCATTTTTAATGCACATAACCATGTAAAGGTTCTTTTGGAATAATTCCCATAAGTGTGACAAGTAATTAACACATAAGAAGTGTCGTCTTTAGAGATATAAGAGAGCCCACTAGTCGGTAGCTACATATCACGACACCAGTGAATAAAAAATAGAGCAGTAGAGCGCTCAAGCTTTGGTTTGTATGATGAGTAGATTCTAGCCATGGACTTATAGACTCAAAGTATGGATACCACCCTTCGCACTCATAC
>BSSO01005202.1:0-13441 GCA_030267885.1 Mesembryanthemum crystallinum | reverse complement strand
ACGAGGGCAGTTCGGTCCAAAAAAATGGAATTTGGCCGGAAAATGCCATTTGGTAGTGCCCCACAAACGGAAGTATCATAAAAGGAAGTGCTTCGCAAAATTTTTTTTATAAGGTATCTATTCGCAAAAACAGTGTCATAAAAGGTAGTGGTCCACAAAAAATCCTTCTTTTTATATTGTCTTTTTTTTTTATTTATTCTTTTTATGTTGTCTTGATACCATACATATTCATAAACTGAGAAAGAGCTAATTGAGTATTATTCTTAATCATTATATTAGTAGATCTTATTGGCTAAATCATGAAATGTTATAGCAACATGGCACCTTTTTGGGTCCACGTTATATTTTTTCTAGTATGAAGAAGTTCTATTAGCCTGTTAGCTGAGATAATATTTTTTTCCTCTTTTTCTTTCAGTGTTGACAAGGTGGAATTTCTTTCTTCAAACGTGGCTAAAGGACACCCCCAGATTAGAATCATCAAATGCACTAGTTTTTTAATAGTGAATCAAACACAATTGGATAGTTGAAATCATATGTTTAAGCCCCATAAATAAGTCAGCCTGCATAATCTATCAAATAACAAAGCAAAAGATAGATGATCATGGGGCCTCTTTCGTCTTAGCTCATTCCATATATAAACATGAAGCTCTGAATCACATAACACATTGCCATTCAGCATCAACCTCCGTCTCTCACCGAAAGACGAAAGCCTGGAAATTTTGCAACACTGCACCATACCTATGGACAAGCTAGCAAGTAGTAACCCACTAGAAATGATGAAAAACCAGCAACTTCTTTCATTTCTTCATTCTCTCTCAATATGTAGACCTTTTAAGAGTACAATTACAAAATAATGATCATAGGGGTTACAAACACTAGCCACCAACACCTAAAGCTTCCCCAGAGACCAGAAAAAAAATGACCGAGCGTGTTTGAACATTCAATAATCTTATATACTCACAAATAATTATGGTTCTAATGGCGTGGACTTCAGTGAAGCATCGCACACCAAGCTGCAAAAATCACTTGCAAAACGCTCTACAGATTCGCCATGCTGAATACAGTAACTGCTACTTATACAACACTGAATGAAGGGCCATACACTCTCTTCAGATTAATTCCATTTCCATACCTTTGTGCTGATGCCCTGCTCGATTTTGTGTTCACTTCTGATAAACTGCAATGTGAATCAAATCTACAAGCATGGCAAGCATCAAATTGAATGCCAGACAAAAGGGTAAAAACTTTTGTGTTAGTGATGAGTAATTCTGCTTATCTCATCAGGTTGGTACTACACCTAGCTTTGTAGATTCAAGCTTACTCGTCAACTCAGGAGTTACCCTTTCCAAAGGCACGCAATTCAACCTATTATCCATGCCATTTACGGCTTTCTTTGAGAGCAAAGAGACTTCTTGATTCTCTGCACTTTCATCAAGAAGTTGCCTCCAAAATTTATCATCCTCGTTCAGATCACCTGCCTTGATGAGGTCCATGGTTTTTTCAAAGGTCGCAACATTCCTACCAGCACCGCAGCCCATGGCTGTGGCAGCACCGACTGCATTTGCAATAGTTAATGTGTGGATCATGGGCATCTTGTGTACGAAACCAAAAGCAACAGCAGCAACAAAACTATCTCCACAGCCAACTGTGTCAATAACCTTCGCCTGTACGGTTCAAGACTTAGTTTTCATGCTAAATACATTGGTAGCCATGCAAGTAGACATAAAAGCAGGAATCAACAAAAGGTTCAAACATCTATTGACTGACTGGTGTCTTCAACAAATTTTATTTGTTTATCAATTTATGGGTCTTAACTCTTAGGTGTGTTTAGATAGATGTTTTATGATTTTATCCTTGTATGTAAGCATAACATCTGTGATGTTCCGTTTACATCCTTGTTACAATCTCAACTCTGCAGGGCTTCCTCAATTTCTTATACCGAAGTATACATTTTATATCCATACTGAAGTAATTTGATATTTCAATTGCATATCCATTATAAATGCAAGTACTTAACATGATAACACTTGTGATGTGCTGCTTATAAAATGAACGTTGGTAGTTCATGGATCAAAGACATCACCCCTAGAAGGGGAGTGGGTGAGTGACAGGAATGAACAACAAAATGCAAAATCTATCAAATTGACATCCCTTCAGAAGACTGTATTTCAAGCTACTTAATATCACACCCATTCCTAAAGTAAATCGATTGAGAATTCAATAAGCACATGTATAGAAAGCCTTTTCCATTCATGATAATGAGGCCTAAACACTATGTTTAGCTACTTCAGTAAACTAAATAGTATATTTCTTCAATCATAATGCTCCTTAATTAATTTTGATTTTTCCTTGACAAGAAATGGCAAGTGTGACAAGAAAGCAAGTAGGGTATCATCAAATGAAGGTAGAGAATCTCTTCATCTGAAAATCAGAAGACTTGCATCATTAAAGGAAAGCAAGCAGCCCAGTTTACTTCTTGATGAACAAGTGTGGTACTCAGGCCTAAACCATTACTCTTCACTCTTTTCTTTTTTTCTTTTTTCTTTTTTTTTTTTTTGGATAGAGCTATCTACCCAAACTTTCAACTCTGAAAGTTCAGTAAGAAGATCAATGCAATTTTTCTAATCTTTCCAAACGCAACTTTGTGACGACAACAGCTAAGAAATGACCTCAAACTCAGAATTTCAAAACAAAGAGAAAATCAGGCATTACCTTGAATGATGGGGCACAAGAGGTTCCAGACAAAGTGACAAGAATTGAACCTTTCGATCCCATCTTGATTATAGCCCATTTCGTTCGAATCCCTCGTTTTAGCAATTCCTTTCCAGCTAATATTGGATTCCGAATGCCCGTCAATGATTCAGCCTAACATATCATTTGCACACACAACTAAGAAACAAAAATATATGGTAAAACAAAGGTAATATCACATTATCATGGCATAAACCATCTATAAAAAGCCGAAAGCAAAACCACTCATGCATAAAGCTTCATATTTTGTGTGTGTGTGTGTGTGTGTGTGTGATAATTTTCATGCCTAAAGCTTTCTACATGTGCAAATATGATGTGAAGGGCTGATTAAAGTTTCTGCATCGTAGGCACACTATATATGTAGACTATGAAAATGAGAAGTCATCCCATAGATTATTGACAAGTTACAAGCTAAACCTCATCAGAAGTTAGAAGAAGAACATCGCTCATCTTCAAAAGCTCACTTAGAGCCATTTGTTCTTCAGGGGTCCCAGTAGATAGAGACTTTCCCTTTGGTCCAGGATCAAAGAAGACACAAGTCCCAACCTCCACAGCATACTTCAGAGCAGACATTATCAAACCAGGGGAGAGCTCGTCAAATCCATACCCATTGACCACCAAGATCTTTGATTGCTTGATAGCAACTTTAACATCCTTTCTAAGATCTTTCATCCAACTAAATGCAGGTTCCTCGCTAAAATCAGCTCGGCTGGTCATGTGAACAGAATTCAGTTAGCAAGGATAATGAAGACACACATATCAGATGAGATATTTTTTTTTTCAAACCATTTTAATATACATTACCAAAAATCATAACAATATAACACGAAGAAGAAATCTTTGATATTTCACAACCAGCTATCCCACTATTTCAAGTGTACAATGTAAATTACCACAACAAGAAAAAAGTCATATTCATTTTTTTCTTTTTAGTTTTCCAGAAGAACACTCAAAAGTACACACACCTGCAGAAACCATGTCTTTGCAAAGGGTCAACTAAAACCCAGCAAAGGAGGGTGTCATGTTCTGAACTTGCATTTCTAGTAGCATCAGGAATATCACTCATCTTAACAAAACCGATTCCCTCATCACGTAACACGTCAAGGAGAAAATGTCCATAGATTTCATTACCCACATGACCAACTGCGACGCATTGTAGTCCCAATCTAGCTGCAGCTATAGCTGTATTACAATGGCCACCAGCTTCCCAGTATTGCTACAGAAAAGGCGAAAAAAAACCAATTAAGATCCAGTCAATGCATCCAGATGATACATGCCTAGACATCCAAACTAATCAAAGAAAACATTGAATAACATTTCAGTATCCAATGAAGCCTAAAAAAAACTTTCTATAAGATATCAAGGCAATAGAAAAAGCACCATTCACTATGCATTATTGCTACATTGTGTTCAAAATCTGGTGTCCAAAGAATCTCAAGCTCCATGAAACTTAAAAGCTCTCAACCTAGAAAGTTTCATACTTTCATATCAGGAGAATACAGAAGAAACCAAGAACCTAGCCCATTAACCAAAATCTGCTTATCTTACGCAGAAATAGCCTCTCTACAAAATTTGAAAGTAGTCTTTCTACATCCTGTCCTACGTTAATATGCCTCCAATGCTCTAAAGGGAGAAAATTCTAGGATTACTCGAGTTGTATGAGATACCACAGACCATAAATCAGAGATTTCCCAGTTCCTAGAATAAGATACATACATTGTTCTACATGGAAAAACTCAGTTGCTCTCCACACTCGAGTAACTTCCACCCATTGAGTCTTTCAGTGAATCCTTGCACATTGATGAAACAGATATCAATCATCCTGCCCAATCAAATTCACTAAGCATTTCACATCTATTTTGAACTTTCCTTCCTCTATATTGAGGTATAGCCAACAACAAGAAAGAATATAACCCAATACCAACTTCAAATTGAACAATATCAAATATGCTAAATCCATCTAAGGGGAGATAGATAGCTCAAGGGCTTAAGCTCACAATCTAAAAAATCCCAACTAACCAAGGAAAGATAAAGCAATGTTTAGCAAACCCAACTAAATCTATCATCAAAGTGAACACATCAAAACATACCCATTAGCAGAAATCAATTCAAACATCTAACAGAAACTAATGGGCAAATTTCCCAAACCTTATCCGGCGGCGAAGACGACAATTCCTCCATATAAGCTTTCCTCTCCGGCAATGGCTTAGGAGGGAGCTGCGGCACATTAAGAACAATGTCAATGCAAAGATTACCAAGCGTCACAATGTCGACATTTTTTTCCTCCAAGCTTCTTAATTTATCACTACCCAATAAGTGATTATTGGAATTGAGTGAGTTCGAGCAATTGCTCAACACAGCGACTTCGATTCCTCGACATTTCACTATCGAATTTCTCCGGGTCTTGGATGAATTTGCTGAAACTGAAGAATAGATAGGGTTAGGGTTTGTGGGGAGGAGAGAGACAGAAGATAAGGCATTGGAAGAGATTAGGGATTTGGGAGATACAACCAGGTGATGCATTTAGTGATGAGAGAGAAGAAAATGGAAGAAATTGCAGGCAACAAAAATGTCTGGTTGAAGATGCAGAAAGTGCCGAGTTTTTTTTTTGCAGGCAAATAGCATGTCAAATTGTCAATTAAATGCTATCTTTAAAAATTCGATATTCTTCACCAACTTTTGCAATCTCAGAATTTTAAGGATTTTGTTCTTTAGGGGAACTTAGAACATATGCTTCATGATTAGAGATTTTACTTGTTTTGATTTATCAGAACATGAATGGAGATTTCTGCCAGGTAATAAAGGACAGTTGTTAAATGCTGTGATTGAAGTAACTAATAAAATCTTGTTGAAAAGCGTAAAGGTAATACTCTTGTGCAATCGTATAATTGTTCGACGAGACGACTTTCGCAATTGCTAAAAGTCACGTCTGATGGTTGTACCAAGAATTTGTAAAAACATAAATCAAGTTTTTCTTTCTTTTCTTAATATATTACTTCGTTGTTATCTTACAGATTAATAACCGAACTTTTTATTGGGTTGTTAAGGGCAAATATATGTAGTAATCGTATATACTATTCAAACCTCGATGGTCGATAGTTGATGGTAAGGAAATTTTTAGGTATGTGAACGATTTGTGCACAAGCACCACCAAGGTTCAATATTGGTGATCTTACTTCCCTCGCAAGTGGGAGTGAAGAGCCATGTTTATTCACGCTTCAATCAATATAAGCATATATGATTTGATCAACCTGCCTTGTCCTTGAACTCGACTACTAGCACTGTTAACTATAGCATATGAGTATATATAAGGATCTAAGAAATGTTTCATTGATTGAGTAGCATTTTCCAACTGTAATACGGAGGGTTTCATTTCGATTGGCGGATTTTTGCCTCCTCTAAATCCAACACANAAAAAAAAAAAAAAAAAAAGGACTCTAAATAATGAGTCCGAAAATAAGACACTTCTTATTCAAAGATGTAATTAATACAAGAAACAGAAGGGGAAAAGATTGTAGCATGCATCCAGAATAAACATTAAGGTCAAAACTTAGGATCTGTGTTACACAATCTTACAATTTCCCCCCAAGATAGAGCTAAATCTCGGGACGAAATTGCTTCTGTGCAAGTTCCTCTAATCTACTGACAACTTTCTGAGCAACATTGTAGTATCCTGTGGCGCTGGATGAATCTGGTGCTGATATTACAATAGGAACACCATCGTCACAGCAAGTCCTGATGTCCATTTCTAGTGGGATCTGCAACAATGCTGAACTAATGAGAATACAGTTCAAAAGTGATGAAGACCATCTTAATCGGGTTAGCAATCCATTTTAAGGGCATGTCTGAAGGTGAAAAATGGCAGAGCTGGGGCGGCAGAATAAACAGAGCTCATCAAAGGGGACAAGTTAATCAGATGAGATGACAAGTAAATTCAAAGGGAAACAATAGAAGTTTTGTAGAATTGAGACAATGACATTCGGCTAGGTTGCATGGACATGACTTCGGACATCAACATGGATACTGATACAGACACGTGGAAGCAGCCAATTATAAAAGATAGTAAGCCTAATATGTGTTGTGGCCAAGTGTCAATGTCATGTTGTGTCATGTCATGTCTGACACACAAACACAACACCTATCCAAGGTTTCTCTACTATATAGAGACTAATGACTGCTAACCTGCTCCTGCTAAGTACAGCAGCAGCTCGCTGGTATCTCCGTCTATTAGACCATCCTGATGGACATGACTATCTCACCTCCCTAATAGGCTGCCACTAGCGATAATGATATACCTCATAATATTATTTTCTCGTGTAATCAGACCCTAGCGCACCCCTCTAAACAGACAATAAAACCTGCTCTTTTTTTTTAGCAGTGGGTGTTGGGGGTTGGATACATCCGTACATTGGATGCTAAGCATATCTAGTATCTAGTTCAAGAATGCATGCTCTTCCGCAGTTAAGAAAGGCCATATTTATAAGCTAATAGATGATGATCTGTCCCACCATTCACTCTCTACGATTAGAACCCGAAACACACACCAGAGAAGGGCCACCACAGCAATCGAATTATGTTTTTTTTCCCCTACTAATATATCAGATTAGCATTCAACTGTAGGGTTTCTATGAGAAGTGAACTCAACTCTTAATAGACGAGTATCACAAGGTAATAAACAGATAAAGGGATGCCCTTAATGAGAAGAGAAGGAGTTGTGAAGGATATTGTATTCACAAAGGAAACGCTCCTGTCACTTTCAGGCACGGTCAAATTCAAGATTGCACAATACAGCTCATGGAGGCCTTGATTTCCCTCTATTAATATACGCCAAACTCATATGTTAACTATTAAACTTCAAAAGCTTCAGGGGCAATAAGATTTATCTAACTAATATCCCTCTGCAGAAAAGAGGGAGTAAGGGGAAGATCATGAAGGATGAAGATATCAACAGAATAGCTTAAGCAAGGGCAATAGAATATAGTCAAGCATAACTATCCTTCCATTTCCATTTGTTCCAAGAAATGGGCATGAGATTTTGAAGTTTAGATTCACAAGAAAAGACTATCCAACAAGTACACAAGATTCAAAAGAAGAACAAAAACTAAAAAAAATCTATCATCTATGTATAAAAACCTGCCAAGATATAGTATATACTAAGCTGCCTTGCCACAGAAAACAGCTTCAAAAAGTGCATGAATCACTTACACCGCCAAGATATTCGAGATACAGCTCAGTTGCTGTCCTCTGTGCTCCTCCTTCCCCAAAAATAAATGAAGGCTCTCCGCAATGTGGACACTTAAAGCAGCTCATGTTTTCTATGATTCCTAATATCTGCAGATAAAACAAAAGTCCTGAATTAACAAGTCTTCCAAAATGATGTACCTAACATAAAGATAAAGAAGTGGAAACTTTCTGAATAAGTTCAATTTACTTCCAAGAGATAGATTGTCTAAATAGGTAATATACTCCAGGATGCTAGATGCTTAGCACTAGCAAGCCAACTAGACAAGCTGAAATAGCCTACTTCAACAATAATTAGAGTATGAGTGGGGTGATAAATTGATCTTACTCTATGTTTCTCTTGGGCAAGAGGATTAGGGGCTCAAACAATAAGTAAACACTTATCCTTGGCACCATGCAGTTATCCTAAGCATACCAGCGCTATCAAGAGAGTTCGAGGACAGGGAAGCCTTAAGAGGGAGGAATGTCTTTATGGAAGGAGTTCAAGGACTTCTCATGTATGTACTTCAACGATTAAGAGAACTATCAATTTCTTTACTCTGCTTCAAATCATTATCAGTTGGAACTACTCAAAAGTACCGTTACAAGTTTATACAATTCATCATACCGGAACATCAACTTTTGTAAACATGTAGGCTCCTCTTCGAGCATCCATTAACGCAATATCTTGAGGAGTAGAAACAATTATTGCACCTTCAAATAAAACAACAAACAATCAAATTTCTGGAGGGAAAATCAAGCATCAGAGCTCTAGAAAGGAAGCAATTGGTAATTTTGGTTCACTCCTTGAACGAGAATCAGATATTGAAATATCTGTTATACATGTGAAGACATACATTCTGATGGAATGTTGAGAAAGGAAACCTTTGTTCAACAAAGAAAATAACAAAACAAAAAGGAACATCATAAAGTAACATCATTCAGGAACGAGTGAAAGCCAACAGAAGAGATGCAACTAAAAAAGGAAAAAAGAATCAAATGAGTAGTACTCCTCTTCTTCATCTTCTTCAAACACCATATTAGCTTTGAACCAGTATCAGTTTCCAATGTAGATGGTAAAGTAATGTGAAACTTGGAAAAGGCTTAAAAATTGGACCTTGAGAAAATGAAGAAATGACACACGGGCAAAAATAAGCCAGCATGTAACCTACACTACATTAAGATACATGAAAGTACCTGATAACTGCAGTCGTTGAGAAATTGTCAGTTGAGCATCACCAGTTCCAGGTGGCATGTCCACTACAAGAATGTCAAGCTTCCCCCACTCAACTCCTCTTGCCATGTTCTCAAGAGCTTTCATTACCTAACAAACTAGAGTCAAACCAAGATGAAACCTGAAGCCTGATAATTGGATTTAGATTAGCTGACTCAAGCATTGTACGACTGTACGAGTATACATACCATGGGACCTCTCCAAACAATTGGTGCATCTTTTTCCACAAGTAATCCCATCGACATGCACTTGATGCCATAATTCTCCTTTGGGATCATCTTCAAATCTGAAAAGTTCAAGACTTACTGCGTGATAATATAATAGAAAAGATTAGAAGGAAGGTTGGGGGGGGGGGTGGAGGAGGTGGGAACAAAGAGGTTGGGGAGTATATATGTACAAACAAGTGCAGCAATAACAGATCTATACAGTAAAAAGAGTTTAACTACCTGCTCCCCATCCCCACCGGAAAAAACACACAAAAGAAGGTGCAGGAAAGAAACAACTGAATTCAAATGATCTCCAAACACAATGAATTATGCAAGATATAGGAGAAAGGAATCTGAATAACATTCAAATTCACAATCTAAAGTCACGTAAAAGGAAAACCTTATTATGTATTAAGCAAAAGAAAGAACACTCGTGAAGGATTATCCTCACCTTGATTCACTTCTGGCTTCCCCTGAATCTTCATCATTGTTGGGATAGAAGGACCATAGACATCAGCATCAAGCAGACCAACAGCAAGTTGGCATCTATTAGCAAGGGCAACAGCCAAATTAACTGCAAATACAAAAACATAGATCAGGGATGCTAGCATGAACCTTCTAGAGAACCCTTTTAACAGCACAAATACATGAAACACAAACGGGGCACATTATCCATGCTATGTTCAAGCTAAATCAACAATACTCTCCATCCAAGTTGATGAATGTAAATGTACCCAAGTTGACGATGCCACTCCACCCAACTCACTGCCAAAATCTAAATACAGAAAGAATATCATGAGTCATGACCTTGTGTAAAAGCTCCCTCACTATTAATCCTTCATTCAGTATCATCCAAAATGTTGAATCAAGGGAGAAGCATATACTACGGCAATTGCTAGGGTTAGGAAGTTAAGACATGGCAACGTCGTCAAAAAGGTACTACTAGATTGCATTGCCAACCAGAATCTCTGGAATCTCAATTGCAAGAGACAATTTTTCCAAGATAAACTCGAAAGAATTAGGTTATCCAGCATCATTTAACACCCAAAACAGTAAATGAGAACTTGTTCACTACACCAGCTATTAACTAAACATTGAGGTCCATAAAGCTCATCTTAGGCAACTATTTTGCCAATACAATAAAATTGAGCACCAAAAATACACAGCTCGTTCAACTCTTCACAAATTGATAATCAAAGACTTAACCATAAACCTTCATCAGAGAAGTTGCCCAAAACTCTGGAAAAACATCAAAATAAAATTATCCCATTTCTCAGCAATCCCATTATATGTCAAATGAGCAACTTCATAACTTCATCTTAAAATCCAAAACTAGCAAATCCCATTTCTCCATTGCAACCCAGAAAACCATTCTCCATATATCTAAGAGAGAGAAGATACCTGCAGTGGTAGACTTCCCAACTCCACCTTTACCAGAAGCGACAGCTACAATATCCTTAACCCCAGGAATTTGTAGCCCTTTACCTTTCCCAGCCAGAGCAGAAAAGCCCCTAATGCCCACAAACTTCTGCAACAAAATCAATTGAGTGGATCATGAGAAACCCATTATAAAAATTCGAAACCTTCACAATAGCAAAAAAAACCAAAAACCAAAAATTTCCAATTACCCAGTTGTTAAAAGCGCTGAGTTTCATTTGCCCTACCATGGATTCAATCGGCGAAACCTCAAAGCAGTAGAACTAGACCCAGTTCTGATGGCCGAAACGAAAGTCCTTACAATCTTAACCATGGTACTGGTCCACTTTATTTTGTTTTTTTTAAAAAAAAAAAATTTATACTCCTTCCGTTCTAAGAAAAAGTTCTTATTTTTACTTTTTGGTCCGTGCTAATACGATGTTCCTGTTTCTATATTTGGCAAGTTTTTTTAATAGAAAAAGACCAATTCACCCTCAACTTATATAGTATTAGTATTAAATTCACTCTAACTGATAAAAAAATGGACAAGAACTAACTTAATATTCGGAAAGTACACAAAAAAATACCATTGGAATCACAAACTAACTTGGTATAAATTTGCTATAAAAAGGCATAAAATTGGGCCTGACCCCAAAACTCGACCCATCCCGACCGATAAAAAAAAATTAACAAAAACTAACTTGATACTTGAATCACAAAAAGTTATTATAGAAAAATGAAAAAATTATTGCCAACCCCCCTTTATAATCACTTTTGTGACAAACTCCCCTATAAAAAAAGTTGTAAGCAACCCCTCTATATTGCATTTTTCTTTAAGAATACCTCTTCTCCAGTTACTTTTTGAATTTTTCGATAGGTTTTTTTTGGGACACTTTTACCTCTCTCTATTACAACTCTACCCTTTACCCTTATTTCCCTCTAGCTTTAAGCTAACCCTTCTCTGATTTTCTCTGTCTTTACTTCAATCTTCTTCCTCTATGGCTGCCATTTTTATCCTCTACAATGAGCTCATTTTTTTGTCTACCCATTGGGTTCATTTTCTTTCCCATAATTAAGCAAAGTAGCTGCCTTTCAACAATTACAAACTCAATTTAAAGACAAATTAATTGAAGATTTAGTTATGGTGACACCCACATATCCAAATCAACATTACCAATTTATATTGGACATTCAATTTCATCCTACAATTTTCAATCAATCCAAATTAAACAACCCAATTCACTTTACTCGAAACTTTGCCCTAATTATTAAAAAAATAATACTCCATCCGTCCCGTAATCTCCTAGAAAATTTCCATTTTTGGACGTCCCCTAATCTCCTAGGAGTTTTCCTTTTTTGGACAAATTTTTGCTTAAAAGTTCAAGTTTACCCACCCAAAATTTCCAATAAATTGAGTCACATACATATGATTTTTGATTTTTTCGTCAAAATAATTTGTGTTAAGTTTGTATGATTAATCCATAAAAATTGGTGTGAAAATGGAAAAAATAATTGATCACTAAATAACCCAGCCCATTAAGTGTAGTGATTAAAAAGCCCACTCACCCAAAATCCAGCTAACCACCCCACCACTTAATAAAATCCAACCCATTAAACACTCACTAACCCAAGCCACCTCTAATTAAAACCCAAAAGCCGCTAACCCAGCCCAATTACTCCACTCAACTACCCAGCCACCCCATAAAAACGACCTAAACATAAAACCCTAATCAGTTTTCTTTCCCCTAATCCAGAACCTTCCCCTCCTAAACCCCAAACCCTCGCCTCTCTCTCACACGTTCATCCTTCTCTGTTTCTCCTTCATTCTCTCTCTCTCTTTCTCTCTAACCCAAACCCTCGCCTCTCTCTCACACGTTCATCCTTCTCTCTCTCTCTTCATCCTTCTCTGTTTCTCCTTCTCTGTTTCTCCTTCATTCTCTCTCTCTCTCTCTAACCCAAACCCTCGCCTCTCTCTCACACGTTCATCCTTCTCTCTCTCTTCATCCTTCTCTGTTTCTCCTTCATTCTCTCTCTCTTTCTCTAACCCAAAACAAGTGATTCTACATCGTTAATCCACAAAAAAACTTCAAAAATAAACACAAATTACCCCTCAAATCACCAAAAGAACGAAAAGAGTTAATAGATATGTGAAAACCTTCTTACAAAACCTAGATATAACGCACAAAATCCACAAAAAACCCAAAAATATGAGTTTGGATCCATTTTGGTATGGGAGTATTGTTCCCGAAACTGAAGTCGACGAAGATAATGACGAAACTTCAAATTTGGAGCATTTGAAGTAATTTTGGATATGCAAAGTCATCAAAGGAGGGAAGTTGAGGACTTAGTGAAAGAATTTGTAATTTTTTTTCATGATTTTACGAATATTTGATTGCTGTATATTCTTTGTGGTGGGGAAATTTATTTTTCCAATTTATTGAACAATTATTTTCGTTTCACACAGCTCAATTCCTATTTTTTTTTACATTTTCACCACAGCAAGGCCTTAGTAGTTAGTACTATCATAATTATTTACTAATCACGTAATTACTAATATTAATTATATGGATTAAGATCCTTAAATATTGGACATAAACACTTAGTCATTTCTAAT
>BSSO01005201.1:0-13441 GCA_030267885.1 Mesembryanthemum crystallinum | reverse complement strand
ATGGGATATATTGGTTTTTGAAAGCTAATTGTGGGACAAAAATATTGGTGTTTTTGAAAGCTAATTGCGGGACGGAGGGAGTATTTGGTTTTTCTCCTTCGCTCTTACTTCCGTGTTCCGTGATACATCCACAAATCCGACTCATTGTCTAGTAGGAGGTAAAAACATTTAATATATTTACCACTCAAGTGACACCTTTTAAATAGAAATGTTGAAACTTGAAAAAGAAACATCTTAAGCTTTCTAAATACATTGATCTAGTACTGATCACATTGAAATTCCTGATCATTACTATATTTATTTTGCATAAGATTCCTGATCGTTAGTATATAAAATGAAATTAATACACATATATATGATACAAAAGAATCACAGCATGGTTATTAAATACTACACTGTTGTGCATTAAAAAAAAAATAACAAGCATATATTCCGATAAAGCACTTGACCACTAATTTCAAACAAAATAAAATGGACAAAATTATCACTTGAGACACTAAACACAACTCAACTCAAATCCTACAGACCTTTTTACAAAAAAAATCCACCTTAATGTCACTCTTAACTACAGAGCCACACAGATGTTTCAATATCGCCTTTGGAAACAAAATTACCAGATCGGAGCATAAAATATTTATATTGCCTTCTAGAGGATGACAATTTCGTTTACCCTGATTATGTTTGTCAAATAAAGATAAAATAATTCATCATAATATGGCCAAATTCAGCAAAATCTTCAATACTTTCACAGACCTTCTAGCATGATTCACCCACAAACTTCACTTAATCAAGTAACTCTCAATTTGGCCCAAATGAAGGTTCACCGCCTAGGGGCAACTGGTTGTTTTATAACAAAATCCAGATACTTTTTACTAAAAAAAAATATGTTCACCTATAAAAGTCCAACATGGCATATTTCTATCAAACACCTCTCGCCCAACACAGGATGACATAGTGCAAATAGTTCTAGCTGTTATTTCCACCTTCACCCTAATTCTCACCCAAAAATACACTCAACAATTTCAGCTCCCTTTTCTACATTGATCCAACATTCTTTCATCTACATACAAGCCTAGTGTAATTTCATAATATACCATCAGTAATTTCATTTAGCGGCAGTAACATAGGCATTTATCTTGATCAACCTTGGAAAAAGAAACAACTATCACATCCTTAGCAGGACAAGATAATGGAATATGAAAGACCTACCGAGACACACATACACAAGCACACACAATGAAGGGCCAATAAATTGTGAATCAACCCCTACCCTGTCCAACTCCAGGAGCAGTTGGCTCCCATTCAAGGTACCCCATCCATGATAGCATGAAGTTCACTGAGTTTGAATCGGCTACCTTAATTGCCTCATCTTTATGAAATTAAATTTCACTAGACAACAAACTTTCCTTCCTTTCTTTTTATAAAAAATTGCACATCTTCGTTTTTTTGTAGTTTGTATATAGCATTATGTAATGCATAGCAATATGTAATGCAGATTCCTTCTCAAATATTTTTCATATTACATAAGCAAAACATTCCCATACCTAACACCTTAATGCTGTCATTTCCAAGACCTACCATTTCAATTTAGGTCTCTTCCCACACATTGTGGACGGTTTTATCCAACAAGATGCATCTGATACAATACAATGACTCAACTTATAGCCATGTCAATTATGTTGTTAGTGATTCAAAGAAAGAAGGTAATACAATTAATTAACAAGACATCAAAGCCTTAAAGAAGGCAACTTCAGGAGAGCGGTGCCTATGAAGTACTTAGCTCCAACTATCGAAAGCCTTCAGGTGAAACTTGCATCCAGAAGAAGCCTTAATAATCCAAGGGTACCAGGGTACCTCTCCTTCCAGGTGTAGCACTAGACTTCCAGCTCACACTTCAGCAAGAATCTAAAGTTTTAAATTCCAATTGCTCCCATCCTCACTATCACCCTACTTCTTCTATTCCAATAAGATTGATGCCCTTTTCCAAAAGCGTGGCTCACACAAATGGGCACATGCTATTGCACACGCACCATACACCCATTCACCCACAAAAGAGCCTTAATGGATGTTGTCATGAAAAAGTCAAGGACTAACTTTACTATATTTGAAAATTGACATTTTGTTGGACAGACTAAAAAAATATTTATGTTTTGTTAAGGAAAGTGTCTTTTAGTAATCTTTTTCACATTGTAGACTGGACATCATTGAGAGAGGCTCATGAATCCATGAGCAGAAGGACGTTTCACGATGTAATAGAGAAGGAAAGTCATAAAAACATTAACATAAAACAAATGTCATAAGAACTTCTAATCTCATGATAACTTAAGGATCCAAAACAAAGAGGGAGAAAGCTTTAGCCCAAACAAAGCAAATTGGAGATTGCAAAATAATACCATAGTACCCACTCCCAAGATCTCACCCTGAATAGTTCCATCATTATGCATCAAACTGGAACGTAAAAGAAAAATAAAAGGCGAGGCAAGGAGACAAAATCCTACAATTTTCACCTAACCTTCCTAAGCTTTTGAAGCAGATGTTCATTAAGAATAAATATATAAAAAAAATCGGAAACCACGTGGGAGAAACAACCAACACCAACAGATGCAAAATTTTGACAGCAATGACGACATAAATGGAATCCTATAATAATAAGGTTGATACCAAGAAAGGGCCACAGGAAGTACTTCATTGCATCCTCGACCCTACCCACTCTCCTTACCAAAGAAGAAAAACCCTCAGTTGTGTGTATTCTCCCATATCTATCAGCAGATCTAATAGCAACCGTTCCTTCAAGTAACAGAGGAATGATTAAACTCGACACCAAATTGATGAGACAGGGATTATTTATCAAACGATAAGTCATAATTTTTCCCCTAGAGCACAAAAACATAAACATACGTCACCGGCATCTAACCAAATGTTCATCAGCATCGATTCTCTTTTCCTTCCCTCAGACCGTTTGCAACAAAAAGCTCCCTATGAGCTGATTCAAATTCAATGACATTATGATAAATTGGTAATATAATTAACCATGCCCCATACGCACTCCAATGCGCAGCACATGTCCCATCTATTTTATTCTTGTTTACAACACATCGCACATGCTGCTCCAAGACTGGATTTGGTAGAAACAACCACCAAAAACATGACCCCGCCAAGCAAGACCTAGAGAGCTCAAAATGTACACATGACATCTCTAGCGTTTGGCAAGGGGATACTTTGTTCCCAAACCCTCCACGAATATATTTTCCATAAGAAGCTCTCACCTCACTCATAAAGACAATCAGTCCAAAATCGATGATTGCGCATATTACGCTTTTACCTCAAAACACTATTAATATATAACTGCAAGTTACTGCCACTTGTCGAATACGATCACTTAAAGAACAAGTTAGACTCTAAGAAAGTGATCTTACCTACATTTCGCAATATATTTTCAAGAGAATAGATTAGGTTCAGCATGACCAAATATGAAAATGAGATCATCAGATGTATAAAGTGAGCACTTCTTCCCTCCCCCCTCTTCCAGCTCAGTTCCAGGAAAACAATGCAATGCATACCCATACTTAACTTTTAGTGTTTAAGGCCCTGTTCGGGGTGGTTGTAAGTTTTCAGTTTTTGGTTTTCAAATCATATTTCGAAACGGAAACCCGTTCGGCAAAATCGAGTTGAGTTGTGAGTTTTTAATTAATTTGAAAACTCAGCCCCAAAATTAGAAAACCAAAAAAAATGGATTCGTAAATTATGTTTTCAGTTGTAAAACAATATTTTATCTCTCCTCCCCTTCTCTCTATCACGTTACCTCTCTCCTCCCCCTCTCTCTTTCTCTCTCCTCCCTTCTCTCTCTAACCCCACCACCACTCTCTCTCCTCTCATTCACTCTATCACGTAACCTCTCTCCTCCCTCTCTCTAACCCACCATTCTCTCTCCTCTCTCTAACCCGCCATTTTCTCCTCTCCTAACTCCTCTCTGCATCCCATAATTCTCTCTCTCCCCTTTACTCTCTCTCCTTCCTTCCTTCTTTCTCTCTCCTCAATCTGTTTCAGTGTTTCTCCCTCTGTTTCAGTAACACTATTTTGGCTTTAATCAAGCCGCATATTTTGAAATTTGAAAATAAACAACCAAAAACTTAAATCTTAAAACCAAAACTAGTTTTTGTTTTTAAAATTTTGGAAACTTAAAACTAAAAACCTCCCCGAACGGGGCCTAAGACTATAGCTAATCTAGTGTGCTACAATTTAATGCAGTGAGCAGAACTTGTCTGTATTCCCTACTGTTATTGTAGACAAATCCAAATAAGAAGTTCAGGGAAATCAAAGGATGCAGCTTGAATCATGCTTGATATATCAGGAGATGCCGATAAATTATTTATTTTTAATTTAAGTATATACATATTATCTGTTTAATTTGAGCTGAACAGTTGGGATCTTTGCATAGCATGCAGTTAAATAGTAAGAACAGCAAGCAACAATTCTTTGTTAACTTTCTAAAAGTAGCAAAAGTTTATAAGTTTCGAATAGGTATGTTATTAAACACTCTATATTACATAATGTTCTTGTTAGTTTAGTAAGAAGATCGAATTAAATTCTCAAAAAAATTTCACTTCAGTAGCAAAAAGCAACCAAAAGCAGAAAAGGCAGCCCCTTTCAGAAAAGCATTTCACCTAATTTTGTGGAACACTACACTTAATAGTATCTGCAGGAACGTTGAAAGTGGGTACCCGAAAGAACAGTTCTAAACAACTTTTTAAATGTCTGTTACCCTTAATACGTTGGAAGTAGATTCTTCAAACACCAACTCTAATCAGTCATTTCTTCATCATGTACATGCGTGTCACAACCAAAATAGAATTTGTATAGTAGTCAAAATTATCCAATTACATATGCAAGCCTTCCTTGAGCACCGAGGCTAACTAAGAGTTCCAGAGCATACATCCAACCAGAGTAACTGACTTCCTTTGCTCTACTGCCAGCACCACATTGGAAGACAGCTTGTTCACTTTATACATCAGAGTGAATTGCAGCAAAGTATAAGGCCCTAACAAGATGTATGAAAATTTTGTACCAATAACCAAAAAAAAAAGGAACAGAACATCAAAGAAACTTGGAATATAATCAGTCCAATAGTCTCGCATAACCATGCTAGCTGATGACGACTTACATTTCTTGAGTTCCAAAAAACTGTACGAAATACTTTTTGGGGTCAGGAGCTCGCTCCCAGTCTTCTGGTCTGCTAACCTGAACAATTCAACAAATAAAGTATGACTGAAAATGTAAAACGGCTATAGAAAGTGTACAGCCAAAAGCTACATGTCGCAATCATGCAGAGCAACGGAATCACGACAATCCTACATAAGAAAAAGAAATAAAGAGCAATCATTGGTACATTCATACATTTAAAAATGAGAACCACTTGCTAGTACTTAGTTGTTACCAAAAGATTCCACAAAATTTTCCTAATAAATGAGATAGCACATATGCACAGTCTGAAAGCAATTTTCTGTCAGTAGTTCAGCAAAGCCTATGGTTGATTATGGAATTCGACAAGATACAAAAACGTTAAAAACCCTCCACTCTCATTTATATCATAGAAGATACTCAATAAAACCAAGCCCTAGTGGTCGATCACAATAAACATGGCTGTAAAAAAAATACAAAATACAACATCACAAACCAGAGAAGGGGCCAGAAACTTCCAATACCTTCCAACATAGATTAAAGATAAATCCTAACACATCCACAATAAGATCCTGGCCTGAATCCTACAAAAACCTTCCCAAGTTCCACCCAGAAAGACTCCACTACATTTGATTTGAACTTTAAGTGGGCCAAGCTAAAGAAAAACTAATCTTTATAGACGAGTAAATTTGGATAAACTAATGAAATCCGTCAAGTCTTCGCGTTATTTGGTTTGTAAGAGGGAAACAAAAACCATTTGCAAGTTGGGTCAATTATAAATGGGTTATAACAGCTTTTCACATAACTTTTCTATCTGATAAAAATGTAAAGCCACTGAAAATCCCAACCACCCTAGTGATCCATCCGATAGATCATTGAAAACAGAAAGACACAAACAAAACAAAAGGTGCCGAATTCACAAAAAATGTAGCTCATGGCGATCACCAATCAAACAACAAGCAAAATCCAAACCCCATTCAAAGTAAACCCTAAATCTCTTTTGCAGCGACAAACACTCAAAACAAGCTGAAACAGCGTTAACAAGTGTAAAACGTGCAGCATTACCCGAAAGTAGTGAAAATGGCATACGAAACTACGATTCGAGAAAGATGAACATCAAAAAAAGAACAAACCTTAGCAGGCCAAGGAGGGAATCCCTTAACCTTCGCAAGAACAAGATCACCCAAACTCAACTCGGAAGCAGTTTTGGCTTTGTTCGCTCCTTTTTTACGCCACGGAGCCATGGCGGTACCAAAACCAACCCTTCCAAAACCCTAAAATCAACTTCAAATGCTCAATTCTCCCCCTCAACCCCCAAAAAACCCCCAAAAATTTAAGAAAATCAACGAAGCGAAAACCCTAGATTAAACCTCGGATTAGAGATTGAAGCCTGAGAAATTGAACCAAATCGAATGAGTGAGAGAGAGAGAGATGAGAGAGAGAGAATTGATGTGATTCGCATTCGAAATTGAGGAGAGAGATTGAGGCGGTGGAGAAGAACAATGAGAGAGAAAGTAGAGAGAGAGAGAGAGTAGAGAGAGAGAGGGGAATGAGGGAGATGTTTTATGAGGGGGGAGGGTCAAGGTGCACGGCTTTTGTGCAGAAGAGGGGTGACTTTTTTTGCTGGTTTTTGGGTTAAGGGGTGACTTTTTTTTGCTGGTTTTTGGGTTAAGGGGTGACTTACGTGTGATTGTTTTACCGGGTGATTGATTTCCTTTGACGACCAGTAGAGAGAGTAGAGCTGGGGTTTGTTTTGTGTAACGCTACATTCGGTTTGTTCTTGGAAATTTCTCACTAGTAGAGTGATACTAACGCCCATAAATTTTGCATTACATCCCTCATGGTTTTCATGAATAAAGTAGGGATTAGTCATACACCGTAGAATGATCTGGTACACCCTTTTTCTTTATAACTATCATTATCCAGCGCAATATAGTTAGGGATAGGTATGGCAATAATAACCCGACCCAATGAACATCCACCCGATCCGATCCATTATAAGTGGATATGTATAAACTTAATTGGATGAATAATGGATATGGATTATCGATGTTTATCAGATCGAATATGAATGATGAGTTGTCATCCACGTTTATCCGAAATACATATAAATTTATATTTATTTTATTTTATATATATTTTTTTTATTATATTCTTTCCCACCAAAAATATAAACATTTCTTTCAAGTTATTAAGAATAGTTGTCTTTGTTGTCTATATTTTATGTGTAGCTTCAGATATTATGGCTTGCCAATTATCGATTTTATTCTCCCAAGCCAATTTTATGTCGTACTTAAATGGAAATTTTGTTATCGATAAATTTGATTTGATATCCAGCGGATATCCATTTACCCGCTTCATCCACCAGATGAAGTGAAATCAAATGGATACGGATATGGATGGATGAAGTGAAATTAAATGGATACGGATATGGATAGAGAAATATAAATTGATATGGATATGGATATGGCTCCACTCAATCTATATCTGACCCATGTCATCCCTATCTAGGGGTATTTAAATTCAGATATCCAAATTCTCGAATATGCGAATCCAAATTATCGAATATCCTATCCGAATCAATATAGTTTTTTCTTTTAAAAAAATAATGTTGTAATTTCGGGTTTTTCGGATATCTGAACAAAATATTTTTGGATATGCAAAAACTAATATCTGAATCCATTATTATTTCAGATCGGGCCTTCGGATTCGAATATTTTTCAATAACCCTAATTATAACATAGTTGGTGGATATGTTGTTGAGTAGTTCTAGTGATCCGAATTTGAATCCCGACATGAATCTAGTTAATTATCAGTGTAAAAAGGTTTATTCCCCCTTCTTTAATCAAAAAGATAAAAAAATATCATTTTTATTTCACTATGTCAAATTTGATTGTGGACAAATTAGATTGATTTGTTTTTAAAACTTTTGTAATAATGAGCCTAAATTCAAACTCAGTTAAGCTACAAGTCTAGACTAAGTCGAACACGAGCCCGAACTATATTATTTATGTCTCGACAAGTTTCAAGCCTAGTTTGAGCCATAATAATCTCATCAAGCTGACATTTAGTCAAGGCTAGACCCACATATATATCTTCCCCACTCGTGACCTCAACATTCATATATATATATATATACTATATAGAAAAGTAAATGGTATTACAGTAAGGATTACATATAAACTATAAAAGCATGTTACTCAATGTGAATCAAATTTATATTGGTAAATACATTTTTTTTCTATGCTAGTACAAAAAGTGTAATGTATAGTGCTTAATATGCTACGGTTCATTAGCCATTGTCGCATATCTAATGTGAACCAATTAGCAACTGAAATCCGTAATTAGAACAATCAACAAATTCATTATAAACTAGTTTGTACACCGCACGATGCACGGGGTATCTTGTTTTGAGTGTCAATTATTTTCGAATTCGTAAATTTGATCGTAATCAATGTTAATGAATTGGTAAGAGATTTCATGAGACTATTACACTAGCTATAAGAAAATTAGAATTTACGATTAAAAAAAAAATGAAGTCTCCCATGTTGGTCATTCGTTTGATCTCCATTAACAAATGCCATTTATATCGAACCTCTCAAACATGTAAAGTATAGTGAAATAGGGTACGGGAGATGTTTGATTTCCACTTTTTTTCCTTTTCTATCTAAGAGGCACGTTCATTGACACACTTTTGAGTGATAACACAATCAGCATTTAATTGTGAAAGTTTTTAATTTTATTTTTTGTTTTGCTGAAACATGGCATCCTAATTTTCATCTGCTAGTCTTTATCTATTTTTATGGGTGGATATATGTATAGATTAATGTCCATGATAATTTTCTATGTTACTTAGCAACATTTATATGGTAGGTGAAAGGATTTGTTCACATAGTTTAGATATATATAGCTTGAAGCCATAAATGAATTTATTGATTTGTAACATTTTTTTTTACTTTTTATATTTGTCTATTGATATCTAATCGAAAATACAGCTATGTCCTTTAACTATTATTAGCCAATGATTTTGTGACACGTGGCAACACGGTTTTCATTTACCCCATTTTAATATAGTTTATAGATAGATAGATATCGAAATCGGATTTATTTATTAAAAACCAAAACATAATTAAGGATTGATTATATAAAACAGAATCTTAATTGAATTTACCAAAACAACTTGGATTAGGGTTTAATTTAGGATTTTTTGCGGGGAACCCCCTTATATAATACAGTTTTTGTAAAAAACCCCCTTATATATATTATTTTTTTTTTTGTGAGGAACCCCCTTATAAGTTACTTTGGCCATGACCAACCCCCCTTGTTCAATTTTCCGGCCAATTTATGTGATTTTAGGACCGATTTGCCATTGCAAAAATTTTCCAAATGGGTTTTTCCTTACCCTTTAGATCTCATTTGATTCATACTTGGCATTTTTGTTGAAATGCATATGTTAAATTTTCCAAAGGTGAAGAAAAATACCCATTTAGAAAATTTTCGCAAGGGCAAATCGGTCATAAAGTCATATAAATTGGTTGGAAAATTAAACAAGGGGGGTTGGTCATGGCCAAAGTAACTTATAAGGGGGTTCCCCACAAAAAAAAAATTATATAAGGGGGTTTTTTACAAAAACTGTATTATATAAGGGGGTTGCTCGCAAAAAACTCTTTAATTTATTAAATCAAAGGAAGGAGATAGAGATGGTGACTCACCCAAGTCTAGCCGGTGGCTCGCAGCAGCAATGGTGTCGTGCCGGCAAGATCACAACAAGAAAGAATAACAATAATAAACGCGTGAGGCCAACCACAGACAAGGAAATCAGGGGACCCTTGCAAAAAGGGAGGTATGGACGCAGATGAGAGAGAAAATAGGGCGACGATGTAGGTAGTGGCCGTCGTCCGATGAGTGAGCAGCAGAGGAGGAATGCGGGAGAGTGAGTGAGAGAGAGCAATGTAAGAGAAAGATTTATAAAATATACAGAGAGAAGCAGAGACGTGTTGGTGGTGATATGCGTGAAAGCTTGGGGATGGACACAATATAGGGGAGGAAAAGAAGGGTTTAAAGGGAGAGGGAGACATTGATGAGTGATTAAAGGCTTTTCCTCAATAAGGTTACATAAATCCGGAAAAGAAATAAAATCTTATAATAATCTTGCTAAAATAAATCAGAACAATTCTAGAAACAAACAAATATACTTCCATAATAATAATTCACATATATAAGTAGATCAACTATTTTACTTTACTAGGTAATACATCTCTTCTAGAGAATACAAAAAATAATCAAGGTATTACATTGATATATTGCAAAAATAAGAGGATGATTTAATGTGACTATCCATGGTGAATTAGAGAAATTAACGTTTAGCGTATTTTCACTTGTGTAATTGGATTAAGTGGAAATCTACAATCACTTGATATATATGTGTTTTAGAGTATGCGAAATTGGGCATATACGAGTTACCCAACATCATATAAGAGTCAATTTATCATCAATCGATTTAGACGCACTAAACACACACATAGATTACCATTACAAGAGCATTTTACATGCGAAAATTGCCAATATCACTTATTACATAACACAAACCTTCTACTAGATATTGAGACGTTGAATCATGCCAATTAAAACTAATGGACATACATAGCTGCAATATAATATTGTATTTAGCTATATCAACAACGAAGACGCCCATTTGACTAACATCATGGGCCACCTCTTCATGTGAATGGAACACAAAACGTCATAGTTTAAGGACCTCCCACTGAAACAAAAGAAAAGGTGGGTGACCAATCAATAGTTGAGATTTAGTAAATTTTTGAGTGAACCCAAAACGTTCCTGTTTGATTGCTATTAGGTCGGCAATATTACATGGGAGAGTGTTGGCCTCTCAAGAAAAAATCATATCCAAAAATTGACGGTGGCAAAGATGAGGATGTTGTGCCACGTTATTATAAGAGATAAGGGTATGAATGAAGTGGTCCGAGACAATAAGGTGGGTGGTAGACACTAAGAGCAAGTTGCTAGATGATTAGGTAAGATATGGCCTTCTTATAGCTTATCGAGGACATGACCATTAACTGAGAACTTTGGTGTAATGGAACACGGATAAAGGATCTTAAACAGTAGATTTTTTATTGATGAGTTTGATATCGTAATTAATTAGTCGTTTATTATTATTTGTATTCTTGCATTTAGTTGTTTAGTGTTTTTTTTCTTCTCATTTAAACTTGTCTTGTGCTCCAAAGCAGTTGCATATTTCTTATGTATTTTTATTTACTTTATTATTAATATTTTATTATCATTATTTTGGTTCTTTAATTTTTGTAATTGTGGTTTTTTCTAACTCTTTTTTTTATTATTATTAATTTTTGTAGTATTTTATATTTATCTTTTTTTTTTTTGTCTAGTTGTTTTGCCATGTTTTGAAAAAAAAAGTTTTATGGGTTTTCGAAAACAACTTCTTTACTTGTAAAAGGTAAAGATGCATACAACTAGACCTCTACAAACTTGTCCTCAACAATAAGCTCTATAATGGCTATAATATAAGCCTTGTTCTCATTACACATACAGTTAATGAGACAAGAAATGAAAACAAAAGGCATGCAATAAAATGACTTATAAGAAGGTAAATATACATAACTACAATGGCATAATGATATTTGTGTCATTTGTGTATATGGTTGGGAACAAAATCCTTAGAGTCGTCTATTATGTGACACTCAAAAAAATCCATATATTCATATACGTAGTCATCTCCTTCATCATCTAACATGTGATCCCTAGGATCACCATTGTCTTTTGAACATCATACATTGAAGTCTATATTATTGTCATCAATATAACCAATGAAGTGTCATTATGTGATGGTTTTGGAGATTTAGCGTTATTATTCTTGACTAACTTTGAAACTCGAGAAACAACATGACCAACATCTTTAGTATGAGATCGCCATCTTATTTGGAGTGAGTAGGTGACTGGAGAATTGGGTGCAACTTATATATTCACAGTCCTCTTAGTAAATCAACTATTGTCGAGAAATATTTTAGGAGGTAGACAAGTATGCAGTCCTAATAAGCGGGGGATAAATGTTATCATCTTATTGGTTCATGGAGTTCAATGACGTATATTAGGAATTTAATTGAATGATAATCCTATGGTTCCTGCAGTTGGAAAATGAAGTTACATCCATTTCTTATATATTAAATAAGAAAATTGTCCTTCAGTAGTCTACTATTTGCATTAAAATACTTAGTGGTTGTTTGGTTGCAATAGCAAAACATGGGAAGTGAAACTTCCTATCAAGTGCAACAATGAAAAGTTGTTTGTTTGAAATTTTTTTGGTGAAATGGGGGAAGTAGAACTTCGTAGGAATCCACTTCCCACAAAATGGAGGAAGTGGCTTACCCACATCCCCCTAGGTAAGTAGAAATGCCCACATGAAGTGACTTACCATGTTGGCAACCTAACAACTTTACCAACTTCTTATGAAGTAGATGGAGGAATTTAAATCATGTAAATTGATATTTCCTGGGAAGTCCCAATTCCTACACCAACCAAATGACCACTTAGTGTAGTATTTTATCTTTTATAAATGGCTTAATTTACTTTTTACTTTTTATTTTTAAATTTTTGACAAATTTCATATTAGTTCTTTGGGTAACAGTTTCCTTGCCCAGGAAATAGTATATATTTATCTTCAACACTGCCAAGTTTCTAAGAGATTTTGAAAATTTCAAAACTACTTTATTTTTCTCTCATTATCCTTCAAAAATCTGAGTGTTTATTAATGGTTGGGTTCGCAGGAACCTTATTGGATTGAAGTGACACTTCCTTAAATGGCGAAATCTGTTCTATCATGAGAGACGTTTGCTTAATTACGTGAATATCGTATGTAACACACCCGCGACTAGGCCCCCCCTTACTTAACAATAATCACCCGAGGGCCCGCCTAATCGTAGGTGTATTACCGCCGTATATGCCATACTCGTATTCTACTTACCAAATACCGTACACAAGTACGGATACGAGTACGACACATACAAGGCTATAATCGGGGTTTGGGGAGATCATCGGTATCATAACAAAAGCAAATAAAGGTTTAAGTTAAATTATTACAAACCGTTTTCGAATTTAAGTTCTACATACTGTTTAAATCCATAACACTAATGAAATCTAATTAGCTATCCAATAACTACGGTAATTCTCCATACATGCTAGACTCGATATCGAGGACCTCACTCCAAAGCCCGGCTTCATCCAT
>BSSO01005200.1:0-13442 GCA_030267885.1 Mesembryanthemum crystallinum | reverse complement strand
TTTTTTTGGAAAAATTTCAAAAAGGGTACCTGAGGTTTAAGGTAATAATAAAAAGGGTGCCTGACGTTTACCTATTCCCATTTAGGGTACCCAACCTTTGAATTAATTCCCATTTAGGGTTCGATTGTTGACGACATGAAAAGCTCTGTTAGAATCGTGAGTTAGAGTTTCATTCATATTTTTGACACTCGTATCAAAATTAGCTTGGAAATTTGCCTTAAGAACTTCTATAATCCATGGAGTCGAAGCACTTGGGTTCTTGTGCAATATTGATCTAAACAGTTATTCAATAAGCAATTAATGAAATATAGACCATCCACGGACATTTTTCAGCCTCTACTTAATTTTCAGCCTCTTTCAACCTCTTACAAGTAGCAGAATATTTATCTTCAAACTCATCCATTTTTCTAATGCAAACCCCTCTTGGATCACATATTCTCTCAAAACTTTTAGAATTTCTAAAAAAGCTTTTCACGGCGTAAGCCAATTGAACCCTAAATGGAAATTAATTCAAAAAGGTTGGGTACCCTAAATGGGGATAGGTAAACATCAAGCACCCTTTTTATTATTACCCCAAACGTCAGGTACCCTTTTTGAAATTTTTTTTTTTTGGTTAAGCACATAGTATATAGTATGTTATATTTAGATATTTGTGTATTTTTAATTTTTTTTATCTTTATTATTTTCTTTTAATCTATGTATTAGTGTTATTATGGATAAAACCTCCAATCTTTAATAGGGGCTTTTCTAACATTTCAGTTGCTCTAGAAATCGGAATTTTCATTTCCACTGAACTTCACCAAAGTAAAATACCTCAATGTATTTTCTGAAATGTTGCCATACCTATCCGTATTTACGTTAAACCTCAGTATAGCTCACTGAAATTTACCCAAAAATTTAATTTCTAAATATTAGGGCAACACACCAATGTTTAGTTTTCCTTCGGAGATAAATAAGAGGAGAACACAACCTACACAATTTGCCCGCGTGACGTAGCGGTCTTCGCCTTCCTTCCACCCCAACAAAAGACATTAACATTAGCTTCCTCACCACTCTCAGGTCTGCCTCACAGGCCGCCATCTTCAACTCTCTCCCTCTCTCTCTCTCTCTCTCTCTCTCTCTCTCTCTCTCTCTCTCCAGTGCCAATTCTCGAAGTCGCAAAACCCTAGCCGAATATTCGCTTTCCATCAATTGCAGTTGCACAGCGCTTCAATTTTTCAATTTCGTCGTCTCAATCGTAAAAATCAGGTGAGCTTATCTTCCTCCTCTCTCAACGTTTTGATTTTGTACGTTGAGGTAACTTCTAGGTGTTGATTGTGAGTATCTTTTAGTGCATTGTGATGGGTTTATGTGATTAAATTGTTCAATCGACTCTATTCAAGTTCTTGAGTGATTATGTTGGTTAGGTTGCCTTTTAGGAAGTGAATTTGTTGGTTGATGATCACTGATTTCATGTGTATAAGCTGTTTGTGGTGAGATTTTTTGTCTATTGATGTAATTTAATTTTATGCTTCTCAGGGTCTTGAATTTTAGCCTAGGAACATCAGTTTTTAGAAGCAAGAGACAGAATGTCTAGCAGAAATCGAGGTCCGCCTTTGCCACACGGTCGGCTTCCTCCCGGCCATGAACCTCCATTTGGGCGAAACCTCGGTCCCATGCCGCCTCACCCTGCACTTCTTGAGGAAATGAGGGAGAGGGAATCACAGTTTGGGATGGGTCCCAGATCACTTCCCCCTCACCCGGCCATTCTTGAGGACCGTCTTGCGGCTCAATTACAAGAAATTCAGGGTATGCTGGTGGATAACCAAAGGGTGGCTGCTACTCATGTTGCGTTGAAGCAGGAACTGGAAGCGGCTCATTATGAGTTGCAACGAATGTCTCAGTATGCCAATTCTTTGCACGCGGAGAAGGATATGCAGATGAGGGAAATGTTCGAAAAAGCTTCCAAGATGGAGATGGATCTTCGTGCTGCGGATACAATGAAGGCTGAGCTTGCGCGAGTTCAATCTGATATTAAGGAGCTTACTGTTGTTAGGCAAGAGCTTATGGGTCAAGTACAGGCAATGACCCAAGATTTAGGTCGGGCTTCTGCTGATTTACAACAAGTCCCAGCTTTGAAAGCTGAGATCGAGCACATGAGGCAGGAGGTTGACCGGGCAAAGTATGGATGTTTCTTGAGGTTCTTATAGTGTTGTACACTTTGTATGTACTTGTCCTGAATGCTGATTCTGAAAACTTTTGGCTTACAGGGCTGCGATTGAGTATGAGAAGAAAGTTTATGCAGATAGCTACGAGCAAGGTCAGGTGATGCAGAGCAATTTGCTCACTATGACTAGAGAGCTAGAAAAACTTCGTGCAGAGATTGCTAATGCAGAGAAGAGAGCTCGTGCTGCTGCTGCTGTTGGCAATCCGGGTATGTTTTTTCTAAGATTTACTTATTTAACTGGAAATTAATTCGCACTTAAGGGATTTCTTGCCACTTGAGAATGAATTTGTTTTACTTCTGCGACGTCTTCTTGAATAAGAAGAAACTTCTAGGATAATAGCACATTCTTGTATTGTAATGTTAATGTTGAACGTAAAGCATGATTAGTATCCTTTTGATGCTGTGAGGAGGAACCATAATTTTGATCACAGTAAGTCATGAGTCATGATAACAAATCTCGAGACATCAACATTTCTAACTTCTAAACCCTGAAGGGGTAGCTCAATGTAAGAGCTTTGAGATTTATTCCAGAGGTCCCAAGTTTGAGTCCCCTTGGGGCCACTGGAGGTTTTCTTGGTCTTTAACTTTAGGGCCCATGGGATTAGTCGGGCAAAGCTCAGATACCCACGTAACCACGTTATTAGCTGAGAGATGAATATTCTTGTAGCTAAGTGTGTCTCCTTTTTCTTAAACTTGCACAGTGCTGCACTTCTATGCCTCTGGTGTGGTATGGGTATTAAACCTTAAGCCCACTGCCAACCATGTTAAGTATATCATTGCTTTCATGTGCAGCCGCAGGCTATAATAACAACTATAGCACCCCTGAAGCAGGATATGCAGGAAATCCTTACCCTGCTGGATATGGAGCAAACCCAGTAAGTGTATTATTAGAAAATTTCATATGTTAACATGCTTGTTTACAGTTGAGTCAAATAATTCCTTTCTCAAACTTTGTTCAAAGATATTTTAGGTATACTTTTCTTTACTTTATTCTTTTCTATGTTATAGGTAAATATATATTTTTGACTTGTCCCATTTGTTTACAGACACAGGCTGGTATGGAGAATTACCCTCAGTATGGTCCAGGGCCTGGTGCTTGGGGTTCATATAATATGCAGCGTGCTCAAGGGCATCGATGAAGTGGCTTCCAGATATGCAATGATGTGGATTACTGTTTCATTTTACAAGCTGGGATCTTCTGCTACAACTTGATAGATGCTTAGGTGTGAGTAATTTTGAAGGACTCTTTTTAGAGACTTTTGGAGCTTGCTTGTCTACAATATATTTTCTGTCCTGAAATATTGCTAGTTCATGTTATCTTGTTGGCAGATACATTTTCTATAGTTGGAAGATAACATATGCTATCATTGTCTATGATTTTCTAATCTTTTTTGGCAGAGGCAAGCTCTTACATGTGGTCCCCATATTTCTTGACCTCTGTAATTGATCTTTTATGTTAAGTTGTTCATGTTCAGTTGATTACTTGATCAACTAAGAATGGATTTCTTAAATGTGGCATTGTTAGCTGTGTCCACTGGTGCTGCAGGAGAAAAGGGGGAGAAAAATCTACAGAGATGACCTTGATTCTGTTGCTGACAAATATTTGTTGAAGATGCTTCAAGAACCCTCTAATAACTTGGAGGAGTTCTGCTTAGCCCTTCGTGAGGATTGCCGTCTTCTATTTTTTTGGGCATCTTGATAGAGAGGATCAAGATGCCTAACATGTTATTTGGATTGGATATGATACAGGGAGTGGATTCTCAGTTAGTTTTGGTTGAGAATATCAAGAAGCTTGATGTATGTTTCAAGAGATGATACAGGGAGCTGGTCATGGGGTTAGTTTTGATCAGCAACGTTGCTTGTTGGTCTCAAGCTCAGATTTGTCTGTATATAGTATCCGAGTTGGCCAGCTGATAGAGATCCAGACAGTGTACTTATCATTTCCTTTCCAAAGGTCAAAGCTTTTCCNGGTTGTTGGGTAACTAATGTATGGCTCTTATAAGGGAGCTGGGGGTAAGGTAGCGCAGTGGCGCATCTCCCACTCCCACTCATGGAAAAAAAAGACCTTGGTTTGATTCTCACTTTTCTCAAAAGAGGGGGCTTCCTTGCTATTTCAAAAAGAAAAAATAATAATCTGTGGTTCTACTAAGGCTTCTCAAGGCTTTTGTATTACCTTGATACTGGAGTAGAAGATCATCATAGCCGTAATTTACCTTTGTGTATTTCAGATCTGTAGACTGAGTTTTCTTCTGTAGGATAGGATGTCTAGCTAACTGGAAGGAAGGAAATTTAGTCTTTTGGCCATCAACTCTGTCCTCTAGGATTATGCATATCTGATGCCTTTGTGACCAAGTTGCTGAAACTCTTGGTTCTAATTTGTAACTTGTAAGGTCAAAGGATTGAAAAGTCAAATAGGATAAGAGTCAAATTTCTATGAACTACAACTGTTAGTGATGTACAAAGTTTATCAGAAGTAATGTATCAATTTTGATGTGGATTTCTAACAGGAAAGGTTATGCCTTTTTTTTCTCCGAGTCCCCGTAGCAGATTAATGTTCTTTCATTCACTAACATTTTTCTGTTTGCTTTGTTGGTTTATATTTTTTCTATGCATCTTTGTACTATTGGCATGCTCCCTTCTCAGGTGAAGGTGCAGGATTGTAGCCTGATCTAGCCATTAGCACAAAGTTGTTAAGATTTGTATGATAGTTATGTGCTTCCCAACTCGTAGGTGGATAGCTTTGTAACTTGGGAGTTCTCTCTCATTGACGTGGATTTTTAACATTATTCGAATGGAAACAAATCTATACTTGTGGTCCCGTCTGTAGGCTTGGTTGGTTAGTTTTATACTAGTGAACATCTTGCAACCTAAAAGATTTACAGATGAAGTACCTTTTATTTGATTTCATGTTTCCCATGAATGAGATATAACGTTAGTGTTTTTCAGTCAAGGTATAGGCAACTCATGTTAGCAGTTTTTCATGCTACCTCACAAATGAGAAAATCTTGGCATTTAGACACAGCAGCCTTGTTAAGTCTAAGTTCCGCTGGAGGGTTCTAGCCTTTTCTCTTGTTATGGACTTGGACATTGCCTTCTGGGTGCTCTTCTAGGACTGATGAACCATCTTCAAGATTTATATACAATTTTTTCTCATGTCCCTTCATGCTTAGACTTTCCATCTAGTCGTTTGGCACATAAAGGCTTGCTAGCTATATCGATCCTGAAATATCTAGTTCACCAATCTAGACTAGCTCTCTTTATGTACTGTCTTTTTGATATTGATGGTCTACGCAATCTGCAGTGTCTCTCGCCACTAGTACTGGTAATTGGGGAATCCTAGCTCATTAGGGATTGGCAAGCCTTCCTTTTGATTCTGCCACTGTTAGTCACAGTTTCCCATTCTATCTCCAGTGTCTTAAATCATCCATTTTGTTTGACATGTGTGAAAACATGCACAATAAGTTTCTGTGCTCTTCTTCTTCTGGATAGTTATCAGTTTTTAGGTTCATTCGAGATACAGCCACAAGAAGAAAATTTCCTGTCGATCGAGTTAGTTCTTGAAATGGACTTGTTCTTTCCTTCCACTGGGGTTTATTGTTTAAGGCCACCACCAAGGACAAGCTTATCTATTGTCTGGGCTGTCCAAATCTGGTCTTATCATAAGATCAGCAGCCAAGTTTATGTTGACTGGCTGAGATATAATGATCGTTGATGAATTATTTTCGAGGGTGAAGCTGCAGGATGAAATTATTCAAGTAAGTGCCACGAATATCTAGTTTGATATCTTATTTAAGATTCTGTGCAATTATCCTATGGGAATAGTGTACTGTTAGTTTCATCTTATTATATTTACTGTTTGAATATTTTTCCCTTCCTTTTTCCTTAAAGGAATAGTAAAGTTACTTTGTACCACAAGCAACTTTTTGTTTCCGATGGTTGCTAGAGTTTAACTATCTTTTTGTTATCGTTGTCGTTGTTGTTGTCTGTACTATACTGTAGCTATTTGCTTGATATTTGATTATTGTATTATGAGTAATAACCACACTAGATTTGAGAAAGTATGCACATCCAATGATCACTCATTGTTGTCCTTTGCTTAACGTTCTATTGGTAAGAAGTGGTGATAATTGAAACTTTCCTACAGCTGAGCTTTCACTCTATTTGTGGACAACTATTGATGTTGAGCATCAATTTTGACTAGTTATTTGGAATTTAGGCTGTTGTATTTTCATGTTTGATGTCCAATGTTGGCGTTGATTTATTACAAAATAATTCAAGTCTAATTGATTGTAACTTTTGAGAGGAAGTTGGGACATGTTAAGGTTTCTGTAACTTACATTTTAAGCAACCAGATGGTCTGGTGATGCTATGTTGTTGGGATTGGTTTTAGTGCTTTCTGATGTCTATTGGTGGTCATAACATACAGCTAATATAAATATAGTCTTAGGAAGAAAGGGAGGGTTCTGTACTGGGTTGAGAATAAAGAAGTCTATGACTGAACTTGAGTAATTGATATTGGACTCTGAATCTGTGTCTACAATGAGGCCAAGTTCGTTTAGTGGTAATTGACATAACAGAAGTAGGGATAATTGTCATACTGATAGGCAGGTTTTATAGTCCTCACTTGCCTTGGATGATCAGGACCATTAAGTTCCTTGTGGCAGTAGTTATGTCCAGCTGTAGCTGGAATGATTCTGGTATAACGTAGAAGAAAAGTTCTCATTGCTAATAATTGCTGAGTTCAAGCTTCCCCTCTGTTTGTCTTTTTTCCTTTACAAAATAATTTATTGCTATGCAAATAATGTTTATTATTATAATATTCTTTCATCATCTGAACTGCTACTGGTTAAATAATAATTCACTGTAGTATCATGGGTCAGACATAGCATACTCGACTTGTCAAATTATATTCTGCTGGTAATATGGTGAACTGTGACTTAGTCTAGTGGTTAAGACTTAAGAGTGAGACCCTAGATACATAAGGTCCTAGGTTTGATTCTCCTTTCTGATTATGTATGCGTATTTTTACTACCTACTGGCCTTTGCCTCCATGAGTCCATGGAACCAAAAAGACAGTATACTTAACTTTCCATTCAGTTTGTATGTTGCTGATAACTTGAAGCTCTTCTTGAGTTGAGCATGTGGGGGCTACGTTAAGAATTTATTTAGTTAAACCCTATTTTGAAAATGAGAGCTAATAGATGGATAGGAGTTTGTCAAGCAGGTTTGCTTTCCACATGCTGAGGCTTTTCTAGATCAATTTGTGGTAAGCCTATTCAGTGACTGCATTGGTTTCCTAAGGTTTGACATTGTTGGTTACTGTGGAAGGAAAAATATCTAGATGCTTTATTTGAAGGGAGAGATACTGTTCTACTGGTTGGGGTGCATAGAGTGGCTATGATGAGAGTATAGCAATATTTAGACTCTCTATTCAGAGACCGCATTGGTTTTAGAAAATGTGTTTACTCCGTCTATACTAGTGTCACACTACACAACTCATATATGGGTATGAAATGTGTACCTGACTCTCGATTTTGCACCTGGACTTGAGAGGACTGCTTGATCATGAGTAGAGTAAAGAGAGAAAGAGAGAGTGTTATGACTTTAGGGTCGGGTTTATCCTCAAGATCTAGTGATCTACTTTCCGGGGGACAACGGAATTGTTACCAATTCCCTCTGGTGGTTATATGCTAGCCAAGATCTTGAGTGCCTTCGTTGTGATGGAACTAAGATGGGTAAGCATGGGATGGCAAGCGTTGACGCTCTCTGTTTCTGTCTCTCTCATGTGAATTTTTAAGCATCAGGGTTACCAGATGCATGGAAAACGGCCCCTAGGGTACCACGTGAAGTATGCCAATTGCCAAACCTCAGGGTCATCGATGAAATCTCCCTAAATTAAAAATATAATTTCCTTAGAATTAGAATATTTTCATATTTGGCATGTCCCTACACCTGTGTCCAGATTTAGGAGAAATTCCACGTTTCCTAACTTTTGAGCCATTGTGAGTTGAATACCGTGATATGTACATCTAATAGTCAACCTCTCTAAGTACACAGCTTTAGTGTTGGTGGTTACTGTAAGGGGGATCTTGGAAGCACTTTTTAAAAATGGGCAGGATACTGTGTTAATGGCTGGTTATGCTGCATCCTGCATGGAAACGGGTACAAGATACAAAGATGTGGAAATTGAGAGACGTGGAAACAACATAAATTTTCATGTCAATAGTCCTTTGGACATCCTGTGATACTGAACACATGCCCGTTTATGATAATTGATATTATTGGAGTTGGAGAGAAACAAGCGGCCCTTTGAGAGTATCCTGGATGGCTGGGAAGCAAGAGAATGGCTCTGGTGGGTATAGTTGAAGTAGGGAACACAACTTGATTTATCAAATAACTCAAGGCTAGTTTTTGTAACGTAACTTTGAGCAGTATGGCACCTGCACTTCTAAGAATTTTGGTAGCAAAGTGTTTAGATTATTCTTGGGGAAATTTATCGTCATCTCTTCTGGTTGTAGGAATCTGTCTCTTTGGCTGCACTTTCTCTATAACCATCCCATTCTTTGTCGTTAGGTGAGGTGTGGTACGAACACATTTGCATAATGTTCTACCAAGTTTTTCTTCTTGCTATTAAACCATTCTTAGTGGCATAGAGTCATTTAGATTATTGCTATTAAACCATTCTTGCTTTGTTGGAGTAGACTAATAGGGATGGTATCTGATGCCCTAGCCATATGGAAATAACCATTTCATTTTGTTTATCTAGATGGGCATATGCTTTATAGAACTTATTATTTCATTCTTTGCTGGATTAAGACGACACTATATTGGTAAAGATGGCTGTTGAACAATGGGTCCTCTATCAGTGCCAACATGCAAGAATGGTGCATCATAAATTTTTTGTCATATTGCTTTGCTTGTTTGGTAATTTAGGTTGTCTTAAATTTCTGTCTAAGTTTATCTCATATTTACTTTCTGCTCTGAAACTCTATCGTTGATAAAGAGAATGGTCAGAACATATTTTCTCAAGTACTTCTATTTCTCCATCTGTTTCTTTATTTTGTCGAGTGTAGTGCATTTATTGTTAGAGGTTTATTGTGGTTCTAACACCGTCTACTCATTTGTATGGCAGATCTGTAGCTTCAGCTTTGCAGTGGAATTCATCTTCCTGAATTTGCGGAGTTATTATGTATTGAGGTACTGATTATTCTATTCTCTACAACTAATCTTACCACTACTACGCGTAAAATTGTTTGTCCATTTCAGTCATGACAGCGAAATGTTCTCTGTAAACTTTAGGACTAATTTGGTCTTTTGAGATTCCAGTTTTCAGGCTAGAGAAGTTAAAAATTAGATGCAGAATATGAGTAATTAGCTTGAAATCAGTACCATTTTTACTGGCCCAACTTTAGATTGACAATCAAAATTAAAAGGAAACAGTAGTTTTCAGAAAGCATTTGTAGTCTTCTTCTAAAACCGAAACTGATAATACTCACAATGATATGAAATAAAGGCTTTTTATTATTTTTTTGTGAAACTGGAGCCTATTAGTCTGAAATATTGGCTTTTGTTTGATTTGGGAGCAACCGAACAATATCATCAAAACTGCTGGATTGGTTTTGGAAATTTCAAAGGTGTAATAGCATCACAACAATAGTTTCGGGATCACTCATTGAGAAGTGCTAAATTTTCTTGGTTCTATCTGCAGTCTGCTCTAAATTGTACTTGGGATAGTTCCTTCCAAAAGCTGCATGACATTAATTTTCCAGGGTCCAGGATGCACCATTATAAGAAGATAGTGATATCGTTGTGGTTTTTTTTAATTTTAAATAACACGGTTATCCGAGCTTTGCATGACTAATCACATGGGCCTGAAGTTATTCGTAGGAAAATCTCCAGTGACCCTAAGAGAGTTGAACTAAGGATCTTTGGAATAGATCTAAGAGCTCTTCCATGTAAGCTACCGACTCAACATTAGATAGATAAAGTGTAAGCGTTTGTTTTATCATCTTTCAGAACAGCGTATTCCACTTTGTCTCCTTCTACTAGAGCTGCTCCATTCTCATCTCATATTTCTTCATTTTGGAAGGGTGGCTTAGCAATTTGATCCAAATCAGCTGTAACACTACTCTTCATTCATGCGATCTATTTTACCCCAGAATGAGTACAACGGTGTTGAAAAAGGGAAGGATTTCATCACATTGAAGCCCAATAATTACCTAACAATTGCCAAAAAAATATGTCAAATCATAGTAGTAGACATGTTTAGGTGGGAATCCTGGGATTTGAAAGAGTAATCACAGTCATCCATGCACTGGAGTTGGTGCAGATGGTCCAGGGTTGACAGGAAGGGCTTGCTAGTTCCTCTTTGTTCTACTCTCATCTTTTTCCATATAATTAAGCAATTGTATTGAGTCGGCACCCACCCCATCATTCTCCCTCTTATATCTATCTATTGATTCTTTTGCCCTTGCATCAGCCAAGTCATTTACCTCTCTGAAAATATGGTGGAAATTGGAAAGACACCTTTGGTTAACATTGTTTCAAAGCTTGCTCCTTGAAGCATCAAGTTCTATGAGCAATATTACTTGTCTATGAGACTGTGACCCACACAAAAGCATTACCTGAATCCTATCCGATTATCAGGGGCATTTTCCTTAGCAAATCATACTGTCAAGATGTCCCCAATGCAAAAACAACTGCCATAAATTCAGATTCATTTAAATAGTTGATGCCGGCATGAGCCAACAATGAACATACAATTGTTCCCACGTAACTTAGAACTCTTCCGAGTACAATTCATGACAGTGCTAGCAAATTTTTTGTTTTTTGTCCCCAACTTGGTATATCCAGCAAGATTGATAGCTAAATCATCTTGATTTATACGCATATCACCATTCCAAGTTTTGACCTGAAGTCTTAGTCTCACCTCCTTCAAAACATCAACTCTTCTCTTTCATTTCCACAAGGCTTGATGCAAAACTTCCAAAAATCCATCAGGTTATGAGGGATTACTAAATATATTCCCCATTTGAGGTGTGGGTTTGTCCTTCTAGTGTTGTGGAGTTCGGACTTGGTCCGTTTCGTGGGTATTGGGATAGGGAAGGGGAAGAGGATTTTGTGGCATAACGCGGTCATACTGATTATTTAGTGTCTTTGGCTGGAAAGGAATGTTCAATTGGTTGATTTCTTTGTGGGATAGACCTCACTTATCTAGCGTATTTATGGGCTACAGCTCTATAGTTTTGGGAGCTTATTCTATTACTGAGGTCCAGAATAACTGTGTTAATCTGTTATTAGATCAATTTTGGAGGACATCTTGATTCTTGTACTCCTTTTGCGGTATTTTTTGAGACTTTGTTAAAACATACTTCCTCTTTATCTAAAAAGAAAAACCAAGTATATGCGCCACCATTCTGAAATCCTCGCCCATACCTGCCAAGAATGCTTATAGTGAAAAAGGAGGCGTTGTATTGTTTCTTCAGTAGCTTCATGGCAAAAAAGCAGAATATCTCTACTGTTTGGAGGTTAAGACGAGAAAGTCGAGATCTTACATTAGATATTTATCAGGACATACCATACGCTTAACTCCATTCTCTTCTTCTTCTTGTTTTTTTTAGGTTTATGGGGCCCAAACTCCTTTAAAGGATTTGAAGCAGTAGCGCAAAAGTGAACCAGTAAGAATTATTGCTTCGTTTAAGAGCGTATACTGACTTTGGCAAAACTGGACCCGATATAGTAATATCCAAAACTGACCCGATACGACCGGTCTGACCCAATATCCGATTAACCTGATAACTGAATTGAGCTGAACACGATAGCATCCAATTACTATCCAAGGTGTTTGTGCTTTAGGGTTTTGGGGCTCACACAGCCCTTCTAGGGTACTCTAAAACCTAATCCCTTAGGAAGTAGCAATATTAAGCGAAATCAACATATAAATCAAGCTTTTTTTTTTCTTTTTTTTTTTTTTATTATTGCTTAGGGTTTGGGGTTTATGGCTCTTTCTGAACTCTAAATCCTATGGAAGTAACTATAATCACATAAATCTACCATTTTTAGTGTATACCGGATTTAGTGTATTCCAGTCCAATTACTATCCAAGGTGTCTGTGCTTGCTAGCAGATAGCTATAAAGACCTCTACTATTTTTCTGAGCTGGGATATCACACCAGCCAATATCCACACTTGACAGCTTTACTTTTGCCCAGTCCCCTACTCCACTTGTATACTAAGCACTGTCTTGGATAAAACTTAAAATCACCTTTCGTTTGAGAGATGCTAAGTGTTCCTTCCCTCTAAGTTGTTTCTTCTGGCTACATAACTTCCATCAAGCCTTGTGTGACTTCAATCACATTTTTGTGTGGCAAGACCAACGTTCAGACCAGCTGGCCATGTTTTTATTGCTTCTTCAGCACCATCTTCCTTGTTTCTTGCTGGTGAGTAGCATTTGCCTCCATCAGCAATTTACTTGTTTAAATATTAGGCTTGGGCCTTTTTTTTTTTTTTTTTTTTCTTTTTTTTTTCATCATCCCTTCTTTTTTCTTCTTTCATTCTTGGCTTCTGTTTGCTGGGCTCCATTTTTTTTTAAATATGAGAGAAGCCAGGATGTATACTGCATTACTGCTAGCAGACTGTGCCTTTTGTTCTTCACTGTTATATTGCTATCACGGCTTTCCTTCAAGCTGAACGAGCTACTATTTCCTTTTGTGACTTCAAAATCGTTTTCAATGTCTGCTGTCGCTGTATACTCTGAATCTGATTCTGCATGCTCAGTTTTCATCTTAAATGCCTGACCGTTGTTTGTTACTTGGTCAGCCTGCTCTTCTCGAGCCTCAAATATTTTTTTTCAATATCAACAGCTACTTTTTTGTGTTTTCCCCAATCCACCTATCTCCTCTTTCCGGCTAACGGCTGGTGTCCAAACACACCGCATCATCTTCCTTCCCATATATTTTCTTACAGAGATGAATTTATTCTTTCCAACCCCCTCCCCGAATGAAGTTGATAAAATAAAAAAGGGATTTTTATGGTGTACCCCTGTAGTTTACACGTTTTTACGGCGCATACCATGAAACTGGATTTCTTTACGATGTACCCCTGAACTTTTGGAAACACACACAACGCATGCAAAATTCTGGAAATTTGTGGGCTTATATAGAGAAAAAAAGTAGTCATTGGCTACCAAATGACCGTTGGGGATCGGGGAAATTATAGGGGCAAAATAGTCCTTACAG
>BSSO01005199.1:0-13442 GCA_030267885.1 Mesembryanthemum crystallinum | reverse complement strand
ACGCCTTGGGTTTTGTTGGTTTTGTTTTGAGTTTTGTTTTGAACATGTTTTGTATATTAAGCCTTATTGGCTGGTTATTGAATTTACAAACGAAACTCTGCCGGATTTTCGGCTCGATTTTTACGTATTTTATTTCTATAAAACCGGGGTGTTACAATATTGATCAAAAGAGGGATTGCGGGTTAAATACACATGATTAACATATATTGGGGCTTAACCCAATCCTAGCATAGAGGATTACTCACTATTCATGGATTGAGCTAAGTAAAATAACATTTCATTCAACAATAAATCCATCATAAAGAGTAGATTGAGGCACAAAAGGAACTAAAAAGTGATAAGGGTGAGAATTCTTACAACCAAAATGTAAAATCCTCCCAGTCCAAGCTAAGCTAGAATTAACCTCTCAAAAAGTCTTGATTTTTCCTAAGAGAGTAAAAACTATCCGAGCTAGCTAAAATGAGCTCCCCCTTTCTACCAAAAGCCGCCCCCCTCTTTTCATTAGGTCATCATCCCTTAAATACCGAAAAACACGTGTCAGCCATCGGGAAGGGAGAGGGAAAATCAGCGCCTCGAGAGGGACAGAGGGGAAACGGCCCGTTTTTTCCTCAGAAACGGCCGTTTTCCCCTGCCCAGGGCCAAAACGGCCGTTTTGACAGGAAAACGGTCCCCTCTAGGGGCCGTTTCCTGCCTGTTTCTGTGATATCTTGGACTTCCAGCAGGTTTGGGGGGTTGTTTTGGGGTAAAACGGCCCCCAAAAACGATCCCCTTGTTGGCCTCATTTCCTTATTGCCACTTCTTTGCGTCCCCTTGAGCTTAGCTTTCTCTCATTCGTCCGAAAGAGTGTGAATTACCTGCAAGAGGCAAGAAACACAACAAGAGAGGCAAAGCAAAAGCTTATCATGATAAGCTTTGGTTAGCGGCTAAAAAGGATAGTTATAAGTGTAAGCAAGTCCAAAAAGAGGGGCAAAGAGGGCGTGAATACGGGGCTAAAATCGACTTATCAATACCTAAATACAATGTATCTCTGTTAATTAAATTTAGGGGAATTCCAATTGGTGCCCCTGTGTTATTAACTTTTCCAACTGGTGCCCAAAGTTTTCTTGAAATCCGTGACATTATTTATGGTTTCCCATCAGTATTTTCCGTTAGTAGGGTCACGTCAGTGTAATGTGAGCTTAAATTTAAGGTTTTATAAAAAATTCAACACTTAAATTTGCCTCCAATATGAACTTTTTGACTTTTCAAATTTTAAAATTTGTCATTAAATTGAGCTTAAAAGCTGTTTTTGGAGGCAAATCTAAGGGGTGGGTATTTTTAAACATGAAATTTAAGCTCGCATTACACTCACGTGACCCAACTAACGAAAAGTTTAGACGAAAAACCATAAATAAGGTCAGGGGTTGGATAGTGCACAACTTCAAGGGTACCATTTGAATTTCCAAAAAAACTTTGGTCACCAATTGGAAATGTCAATAGTAGAGGGGCACCAAATGCAATTTCCCTTAAATTTATTTAGTATGATTGATTGACATGTGCATGTATCATTATTTGCGGAATCAACAAATTACGGAAAACAATCAAGGACGATCATAATTTTATTATTTTAGGATTTTCATGATCTATATTTTGGTCACCTATATTTAATTTATAAATTTTATAATTACCTAATTAGCGAAGGGCATGCAACTAGTTTTCTAACATGTATGCAAAGTAAAACAATGTCTGGTACTCTCTCCGTTTCACTAAAATCTTGACACCTTCACTTTGCACAGTTTTCAAGACGACACTTTGACTATGAATACTTGTATTTATATAAACTCCAAAACTTATAAAAATTTGATATATTGAAAATACTATTTAAGAATAAATCCAAAAATATTTGAAAATCATTATACTTTTTTCATATATTAATTAAAGGTCAACGTTTGAATATTTTGACTTTACAAAATCAAGGCGTAAAGATTTTATTGAAATGGAGGAAGTATTATGAAATGACGTTCCCAAATCACAAAAATTGTTACTTAAAGTTGGGACAGTGGTTCCCATACACGACGTGTAGTGATACACAAATCTAATAGCCAATTAAAAGGTGCCATGTGAGCAAGGTGAAAAAATGATAGGAGGAAAAGCAGAGAGGAAAATATTTTCATTTAGGAGGGAAAGTTGTGGGTATTAGGCCATAAAACTAAGATAGAAGAGGGAAAGCAATTGATGAAAAGTTTTCCCTCCATCAAATTCAGAATAACTAAAGTTTTGTGAACTTTTCCGGCGAAATTCCGGCAACTCAAAAGTTAAAATAAATTCTCCATCTATCTAGTGTTGTTTTAGTAGTCTGTATACGGATTTTCCAAAGAGTCTATGACGTGAATTTCGACGATTTCTCAAGTAGAACTATCGACACTCAGTATTAACGGCAAGAATCACCGGCAGCGGCGGTGGTGTTATAGAGAAAAAGAAAGGATTAACTTCTAACACCCAAAATTCCTTGTAATTTCCAAGCCAAGACATATCATTTTCATGATGGGATAAAAACGAATTACGAGAAACCCTGGTGCATTACCGCCACACTCAACTCGAAGGTCAAGTGCAAAGTGGAAAGTAAATAAGAACATAATACAAAATACAACATTAATATTTAATATATTTTAAGTTCTCTAAGTAACAGTAGATGATTGTTTAGTTATTAAAACCCATCTATTGGGCAACCAAACCCAACCCAAAATAATAAAGACAGGATCCAAAAAGGGAACCATCGACATCGACCTCACTTGACTCCATTACCTGCAAACAAACCCTGTAGGGAAAACAAAACAAGAAGAAAGGAAAGCAAGTTAGATAAACTGAGTAAACGCCATCCTACCATGTCAAAACGTTTTATAAAACTCTTACCAGAGTTTTGTTATAGAAATCATTGAAATTCATTTGCTTGCACAATTACCAACCACACACGCATTCCAATATTATATTTGGTTTCAATCTTTCATTAGTGATCATACATCGATAACCAACACATAAAGAATCGTCTTGTTGAGTAGAAGGGAGCGCCAAGAAGACCGAACAAAGTCCATGATGTCATTCTGGAAGAGAGAAGACTATCGCCTTAAATACAAGAATCTTATCATGGTCTTAAGGATCCTAGTGTCCACACTACCTTTACAACCTCATGGGTAAATATAGAGGATTTTATAATGGGGAATGATCCGTCCCAAGGTCTCAACATTGTCGAGCCTCATACAGTAGTGGCTCAGCTACTCCATGGGTACCAATAGGAGTCTTACACTCTTATTAAGTTCATTCACATAATGGGATTATTCATTACTCGACTTATTACCAAGTCATTATTAATTCATTTTTAAGAGACATCCCTCATTGATAACTTATGAACATCTTGCGACTTAACCACCCATAATTCAATGTACATAAATTATGAATTATCTTTCTATAACATACCCCACTTGACATGCATAATCACTTAATCAAGTATTTTTTGCATGATTCACATTTCTCAATCAACATGTAATCAACATGATACTAATCACAAATCTGAACATGATATTATTAGAATTTGAATTCTTCACATTATATAATCTATATTAATGTGACAACATGCTCTTAACATAATCATGCTTTCATAGATCATGTTTTCGTAGTGATTAAAAATAATCAAATCATGATTTAATCACAACATATTCATAATCACATAACACATCAAAACTATCGTTTTGGAAGGTTTATGAAAGAGGTAGGCACGTTCGGTTCCTTAACTCCGAAGCGCTAAACGAGAGTTCCCAACATACGCTCTAACGCTCGACACGATCTACTGTCCTATAAAAGAATCCAATTGATTTGTCTTCGAATTAATTTCACTTAAACCATAATTATAGATCTAAAAATCTGTAACTTAAATAATTGAGATTTCTATATAAAAATTCTCTTAAATATCATAAGAACAAATCCTTCTGATTTCTCTCAAATAGATTCTAGATTTTTATGTACTAAAAATCTTAATTTAAAATCTCAAAATCAAATAACTTTTCTAAATCAAATAACCGATTTAATTCTCTCAAAATCAAATAATGGTAACTAAATTTTCTCAAAAAATTGTGCTTCACCAGTAAATTGTTTTGTGGGGGTCAACTTGTGGTTCTGCTGCTGTAGATGAAGATTTAATTCTCTCAAAAAGAAAAAAGGTGGCTTCAAGAGAGTTCTCGGGATAGTTATGACCGTCTGCCGCCATGGGAGGGGGACGAGGTGGAAAACGAGGTCGGCCAGCGAAAAACGCGGTGAATTTGTCAATGGTGATGGAATCCAATGAGAATGTTAACATTGAGAAGGACACGAATCGATCAAGCCCAAGAATTGCAACCCTAGCTGAGTTTCTCAATCCAGAAATCTTGGGGAACAACAATGGCGGCTCGAACTCTAAAACAATGGGGACTCCGACAAAGATTTCACCATGTCTAGTATCTTCTGACCTTGAAACACTTGGTTTTTCTGCTGATAATAATGTCATACTAGCTGGGTCAAAGTCTGGGTTTGGTATTTATCCAACGAAATCTGTTGATTTGAATGTTATGGTGGATTCTTTAATTGCTGAAAATGAAATAAATGACGTGAATACTTCTGATAATCACAATGGCCCTAATCCTGATGGGGGTATAAGGGAAGTTGGGGGTAAGAAACGGAGAGGACTGTTTGGAGATAATAGGAGTCCTAGAGAGGGAATGAAGCTTCAATTGATACCTGAATGTGTTGATGCTAATGTTGTGCAAATGGAAATGGATGATATGGAGTAGGAGATTGATTTCTGGAAATTTCATTGGTTGGGTTTGTGCTTGGTGGGAATCCTAAAATTGCAACTGTTCAAGCAGCAGTTGATAAAATGTGGGCTCATGTTGAGAAACCCCAGATTCATGTACACAAGAGTGGATGGTATTTCATAAGATTTCAGAATCTTGAGGACAGGGACACTATCCTCAGGGGCGGACCATGGTCCACAGGAGCAAGAACATTTTTGCTCAAACCATGGACACCCTCATTCAGTGTGAAGGATGAGCAGACTCATAATGTTCCTATTTGGGTGAATTTTCCTGATCTTGATGTACAATATTGGTCAGCAAAAGGGCTTAGCAAGTTAGCAAGTAGGCTGGGGCAGCGACTGTTTGCAGACAGATGTACTACCACAAAAGAAAGAATTTTCTACGCCAGGGTACTTGTGGAAATTGATGTCACACAACACTTAACCAGAGAGATTACCTTCTGTACCCCATTTGGACAAAGGATTAATCAAATGGTACACTATGAGTGGGTACCTTACTATTGTGATCATTGTAAAATCTTGGGGCACAGTGCACAACAATGCAGAAAACTGAAAAAAATAATGATAAACAACAAGCTCAGAAGGAAGTGGTGGTGAGTACCACCAATGAGGTGGTCATTGAAGATGAGGGGTCTAAAGGGGCTGATACAAGTTTTATAGATGCTAGGCCAGTGATGGAGAAGCAATCAACAGAAACCTAGGCAGATGAAGTGGAAAGGCAAGATAAATTTCAGTTAGTCCCAGTGAAGCACACTTATTATCACAGGAAGAGTTTTTAGTCAGATGGTCATCCAAGGGCAACTACAAGTTTCTTCTCTTGGCTTGCTGCTGGACCTGATAATAAGAAGGGAGATGTTGAACAAGAAGATCCAAGAGGTGAGGGGGTAACTGCTTTTTCCCCAATTTTTTAATGATCATTTCAGCATGGAATGTGAGAGGGTTAAACTTGCCCCTAAAGCAAGAAGATGTGAAGAAATTTGTTCGTAGTCAGAAAATTGATATAATCGGTTTGTTAGAAACAAAAATAATAGAAGGAAAGGCTGCTAGTCTAGTTAAGAATATGTTCCCTAGGTTTAAAGTTGTGAATAACTACAATCACCATTATAATGGTAGAATTTGGATATGTTGGGATCCAATGAAAGTTGACCTCTCTGTTATTCAGTCCTCTGACCAAGCTATACATTGCTCTGTGAAGTCATTGGATTCTAAGGTGACATTTGTTGCCACTTGGGTCTATGCACATAATGATGGCTCTCTGAGGAGTCAATTGTGGAATGACATCAGGGCATGGAGTGCAGGCTGTTAAAATACTCCATGGGTAGTTCTTGGTGACTTTAATACTACACTCACTGGTGATGAAAGGATCAGCTATGGAGATCCTCATATTGGAGAGATGGCAGAGTTTGTGCAATGTGTTAATGATGCTAGCCTAGCAGATTTCCCCTCCACTGGGTGCCAATTCACATGGACCAATGAACAGGAAGCTCATTCTAGGATATGGAGTAAGCTGGATAGAATCATGTGCAATGGAACTTGTACTATGAGTAGTCTTACTGCTGCTGCTTCCTTCATGCAACTTGGGTGTTCAGATCATTCTCCTAATGTTCTGTGTATCTATGAGCAGACCTCTCTAAGGAAACCCTGCTTCAAATTCCTGAATGCTTGGATCAAGGATCCTGAATTCCTCCCACTGGTGCAGAGAATTTGGAACACATAGTTGAGTGGTAATGCTATGTTCAAATTGGTGTCAAAGCTGAAGTTAGTTAAGAACGAGCTCAAGAATCTTCATAGAGCCAAGTACAGTAATATTAGCAGAAGAGTTTCTAATGCCAGAGATAGACTTACTGAAGTCCAAGCTAGGCTGCAGGAGAACCCTCTGGATACTGCCCTCATTGATGAAGAAAAGAAAGTCTATGATTCTTTTGTAAAGCTCCAAAGGGCTGAATTAAGCTCTATTGCTCAAAGGGCAAAAATTGAAGACATCTCATTTAATGATGAGAACTCTGCATTCTTTCATGCAAAGATCAAAGAGAGGGCTGCTGCAAATAGAATTGCATCCATTATTGACATGAACAATGAGCTCCAGGAGGGAGATGGCCCAGTGAAGCAAGCATTTCTACAGTTCTATAAGCATTTACTGGGCAATAGTTCTGCAGTCAAAGAGTTTGACATTTCTGATTGTGATGATGGCCCCACACTTCCTGAAGAGATTAAAGCAGACCTGATGAGGGCTGTTATTGTTGTTGAAGTGAAGGAAGCTCTTCAAAGTATTCCAGATGAGAAAGCTCCTGGTCCGGATGGATACTCTGCTGCATTCTTCAAGAGCACATGGACAATTACTGGAGTTGATCTATATAATGCTGTTGCTGAATTCTTCTACAAAGGAAAGTTGTTGAAACAGGTGAATTCTACCCTTGTCTCCTTACTGCCCAAATGTGCTACTCCCTCCTCTGTACTTGATTTTAGACCAATCTCTTGTTGTAATGTGATTTACAAAGTAATTACTAAAATTTTAACTAGAAGAATGCAAGGTGCAGTCATGATTCTTGTTGGTTGTGAACAGGGAGCCTTTGTCCCTCAAAGGAATATCACTGAGAATATCCGCTTAGCACATGAGTTGACTAAGCATTATGGAAGAGCTAATGTCTCGCCAAGAGCTATGATGAAGATTGATATTAAAAAGGCCTACAACTCTTTGGAATGGAAATTCCTAGAGAAAGCACTGCTCTTTTATGGTTTTCCTCCCCCCTTTGTGAAAATGGTTATGGGAGTGTGTTACAAATGCCATGTATTCTGTGTGTATCCATGGATCCCCTGAGGGTTATTTTGCTGGGGGTAGGGGCTTGAGGCAAGGAGACCCGATGTCTCCCTTCTTATTTGTATTGTGCATGGAGTTTCTCTTTGGAATGCTGAGAAAAATGGTGCAGTCCCCTAAGTTCAGCCTCCACCCTAAATGCTCTAGAACTAAGCTGAGTCACTTGTGTTTTGCCGATGATCTACTTATGTTCTCTAGGGGTGACGTCCCAGCTGTGACTAGTATGGTGAACTGTTTCAATAAATTCTAGATTGGATGTGCAACAGGATATACTGGATTCAACTGGGTACACCAAAGGGGAGATGCCTTTTAGGTATTTGGGTGTTCGATTGTCATCTTCTAGGTTGACAAATGCTCATTATCAACCTTTGATAGATAGCTTGAAGAAAAAGATTAATCATTGGGCCAACAGGAAGCTTAGCTACAGTGGGAAAGTTCAGTTGATAAATTCAGTTTTATTTGGTGTCTACAACTTCTGGGGTTCTGTTTTTCTCATGCCTCAAGGTGTAATTGATCAAATTACCTCAGTTTGCACCTCGTTTCTCTGGCACCATCAAGAGGGGAAGAGAATGATTTTTATGGGTTGGGAGAAACTAGCTAGACCTCATGAGGAAGGTGGGGTCAATATTAAGGAAATCCTTGCGTGGAACAGGGCGGAATGCATGAAATGGTGTTGGAAAATTCAGTATGGTCCACAGACTGCTTGGAGGGAATGGATAGCTAAATACTACTTACAGAGAGGAGACTTATGGAGTGTAAGTATTAAACAACATGATTCTTGGGTCTGGAAAAGGATCATTCAGCTTAGAGACATGACAATAGAGAAGGCTGGTGGGGTGGATAAGGCAAAACAAATGCTTCAGCTTTGTAACAAAGATGGGAAGTTTTAGATTAAGATTGCTTATGATTTCTTTAGAAGTGCAGGGAGGAAATTTCGAGCTCATAAAGTTGTGTGGGAAAGGATGGCTGTTCCCAGACATAATTTCATTGGACTGCTAGCTGCCACCAACACCTTAGCCACTGCAGAGAACTTCATGAAGAGAGGGTATGCTATGGTTAGCAGATGTAGCTTATGTGAGAAAGCAGAGGACTCAAGAAGCCATTTGTTCTTTGAATGCCCGGTTTCGAAAGGGGTCATGCAACAGCTCCTTGGATGGCTTGGAATTTTCAGAAGACCTTTATCTCTGTCACAAGAACTTGATTGGTTTACAAAGAATGCAGCTGGTAAATCTATGAAGAGCAGAGTAAAAAGGGACACCCTATTAGCAGCAATCTATGAGTTGTGGATTGAAAGGAACAGAAGACTCTTTACTAATCGGAAGAGATCAACCCAGCAGATCGTCCAACACATCCAATATCTAGTATATGTTAGGCAGTACAGATTCAGTAAAGACTGTTAGATTGTTGTAGTTATGTTAGTTGTGTGATGTAAATCTGTTGTGTAACTCTTGATTGGCCATAGGGGTGTCACTTTGGCATCCTTTTGGGAAGATGGATATGATATAAAATCACCATTTTTCCAAAAAAAAATTTCTCAAAAATTCTCATAACAATTCAAATCTAATCTTTCTCTCAAAATCCAATAATAATAAACTCAACTTTTCTACAAAAAAATAATCCTCATAACAAATATAAATCAAATTTTCTCAAAATTCATGATAATAATATGAATTTTTTTTGCGGGCAAGCCCCTTATATAATACACTTTATGGTATGAAACCCCATTGTATATTTTTTTTTTCTTGTGGAGAACCCCCTTATAAGTTACTTTGGCCATGACGAACCCCCCTTGTTCAATTTTCCGGCCAATTTATGGGAGTTTAGGGCCGGTTTGCCCTTGCGAATTTAGCACGTATGGGTTTTTTTCTTCACCTTTTGGAAAATTTAACATATGAATTTCAAAAAAAAAAAAAATGTCAATTGTGAATCAAATAAGATCTAAACGGTGAAAAAAAAAATCCACATGCTAAATTCGCAAGGGCAAATGGGTCCTAAAATCCCATAAATTGGTCGGAAAATTGAACCAGGGGGTTGGTCATGGCCAAAGTAACTTATAAGGGAGTTCTCCACAAAACAAATTATATGAGGGGGTTTTGTACATAAAGTTGCATTATTTTAAGGGGGTTTCCCGCAAAAAATCCTAACAATAACCCACAATTTTTCAAAATTTTATTAATTAAACTAGAAAATGAAACCAAAATAAAAAAAATTCACTTTTCAAAACAAATTAAAAAAAACACTTTTTAAAGTATAAAGAAGATCTACAATTTGCCAAAACAGGGGAACCAAGGCTCCGTTTGGTAGGACGGAAAATGATTTCCTGGAAAATGACTTTCTTATTTTCCGGCATTTGGTATATGAATGGTGGAAATAATTTTCAAAAGGAAATTGATTTTCCTCCAAGGACAGAAAAGGGTTTTCCTTTTGGAATCAGGGGAAGACGCTTTTCCTGGCCAAAGGGTCGTTTCATTTCTCTATGACCACTCGCTCTCCTCTCTCTCTCTCTCTCTCTCCCCCTCTCCCTCCCTCCCTCCCTCTCTCTCTCTCCTCTCTCTAATGGCAATTTTGCTCTCTCTCATGGGGTTTTCGCACATTTTCTCAGTAGTTTCTCTCACTATTTATCTCTTCCTAGCTCTTTTCTCTTACTAATTTGTCTTTCTCTCACTCATTCTCTGCAGTTCCGGTTCGATCTGCATCTTTGTGGCTAGGGTTTGGCTTTGATGTTCATCTTGCGGCTAGGGTATCTTGATTCGCGCTAGGGTTTTGGTGATTCATTCTTGAGGATAGGGTTCCCTCAAATCTGATGTTAGAGCTTGATTCTACACGCTCAGATTACTCTCTTCCCTAGCTTTCTCTCTCCTTCTTAGATGTATCAATTTTTTTATTTTTTTATTTTTCAGATTTGTTTGTTAATTATGGAGATTTCTCTCTCACATTACTTTGAGTATTCATTTCTCAGATCTCGTTTTTTTTAATCTCTATATTCAAGTTATTAATTTATGCTCTAATTTTATGTTGTGGTGATTTTGGGGCATAAGATTTGGAATAAGATCTGGGTTTGTAGTTGCCCACTAGCTGTTTGTGAAATGTTCTGTAAGAAAAGGGGCTTTGCTAAACTGGTCAAGTTGGTTTGTTTTGGATTCAATGTCACTTGTTATCTGTGCCTAAAAGTGTGATTTACCTAATTTCATGGATTAGTTACTAGGAGATTTAGATGGTGTTTGATGTTTGATATCTTTCATTTTTTAGTTACTGATGCTGAAATTTGACGATGACAAGCATGATTTACTGATTTAGGTTCAATGAGTTATCTATTTATTCAAAGCTTTTGTTGGTTTGAGTATTGATTATGTAATGGTGTGATTTGGGGTTCTAGAAATGGAGTAAGGACTATGTGTGATTTGAGTATTGATTGCAACACGGTACAATTGAAACCTAGTTTGAGGGGAAAGGAGCAATATTATACTGACAAGGCAGGAAGTGAGCAGTATTTTTTCATGATGTATATTTTTGTTTGCTGACACCCTATAAGAGCTAGCTATTGCATGAGATTCATTTGAAGAGAGGTAACCGATAATAACTTTCACTCAACATTTACTATGATTAATTACTTATTGGTCATTTTCATGTATATCTACTTGTAGTAAGCATAATATTTTACATTACTTGGTTTTGGTGTGATTTTATTTCATATTTTAAGCATCTTTGTTCGCTTGTTTTATCGTAGATGGTTTCCCATGATTCAAGAGAAATCGAAACCATGGTTGTTGGTTCTGTCGTTGCTGTTATTGCTGCGGTTCTTGCTTTTTTGGTTGAGCTGAAGCATAGTACTAAGTATCCTAGGGTAGAAAGACAACCTTATGTTAATAGAGATAGTGTGAGGAAGTCTTATATGGATAGTATTCTATTATGCGGTGATGCACATTGTCTTGCCCAAATTCGTATGAGGCCCCATTGTTTCTTCAAGTTGCATGACATTCTAGCTGAGAGAAAACTTTTGAGAGAAAATAGCAAATGAGTGTGAAAGAGCAACTTCTGACTTTCTTACACATACTGGGGCATAATGTAAGATTCCCGGCAGCGGGGGGAAGATTCTTTCGATCCACTTGGTCCATACATCATTATTTTCACATTGTCCTTCAAGCAATCCTTCAATTGTATACGGAGTTTGTAAGACCTCCAAGTACTTGAACTCCACCGGAGATTCGAAATAACCCAAGATTCTTTCCTTGGTTTGAGGTTAGTGTGATTGATTAATTTGTCTAGCACTCATATAAATTAGTTTTTTTTTTTCCTTTTCACTTGTGCTACTCTCCATTATGTCAAATTAGGACTTCAGAGGAGCTAGGGATGGAACACATGTGTGTGCATCAGTCCCACTGAGATGCAAGGTAGATTTCGTGGTAGGAAAAGTGGAACAACTCAAAATATTTTGGGTGTTGTGACGTTCGATCTTAAATTTACATAAGTGCTTGCGGGTTGGGAAGGATCTGCTCATGATTCCAAGGTTTTGAACAATGCTCTCACTAGGGGTTTTAGTATTTCGAAAGGTATTATCATAAATTTATGTTCGTTTCCCCTTAATTCATACTTTTTCAAATTGATAACCACTAAATTATATCGCATTTGTAGGAAAATATTACTTGGGAGATGCGGGGTATGGAAATCGTAAGGGTATTATGGCTCCATATAGAGGTGTTCGCTATCATTTTGAAGGAATATAGCAATAACCCTCCAGAAAATGAAAAATAGTTGTTCAATCTTTGTCACTCTTCTTTAAGGATGTGCATCGAAAGAGCTTTTGGTGTGCTAAAAAAGCGGTTTCGTGTATTGGATGCGGAACCATATTGGCCTTTTGAAATCCAAGTTGATGTAGTATTGGCTTGTTGTGTTTTACATAACTACTTGCGAGGTGTTGATCCGGATGATGCCATTATGAGGGAATCGGACTTAGAGCTTGAATCACGAATCCCAAGAGCTCCGAGTAGCCAAAGGGAACAAAGAAAAGAAAGCAAAGTGTAAGAGGAAACGAGACGCAATTGCATATGCTGTATTTGCCCATTACAAGAGACGACGTGTTTGAGACAAAAGCTTGTTAGTTGGAAGCTAGGATATAGCAACCTTTTTGGTTATTATTGTAATTGCTTTTGTTGTTCCTTTCTAGGGAGAACTTTTCTGCACATGTTATGGAATGCTGAAATTTTGTGATAGTGGAAGTGGAATAATATATTTTCACTTATATTAGAGAATGCAGTCTGTATCTTATAGGTCTTTGAAGATATAAACATATATTGATTCTGCCTTCTATTACAGGATCAAATTTTGTCACACTATGTGAAGCCTGATCTATTTTCTTTTTTTCTCTTATTTTTTTTCCCCTGAGCAAAGAGTGAGGTTACTAGTTATTCTATGATTATATAGACTTTAGGGTCATATTCTGCTTTTATTGACCAACTCACCCTCAATGCTGGGCTCTTACTTGCCAACAGGTATCTATTTTTCTTCTTCTCTGATTCACTATTTGGTTCATTTGCTGCATTATTGGTGCTCTCATCCTCACTCACATGTATGTTCTTTTGTGTAAACTTTCATTATTCTCTTGTCTTTTTCATCAGACTGTGGCAGATATTTTCAAGTCTTGTTCTTCTAATTTTATTAGTTCTTTTGTAGATAATGAAACTTTTGTGGAATAGATAATGAATATCTTGTTGTAGCAGGTTGTTTCGTTGAGGTATGGGTGATAAAGCAAGAGTTAAGGAGGAAAAGAAAACCCAATTTAGATGGTCCAAACAAATGTCTTGTACT
>BSSO01005198.1:0-13442 GCA_030267885.1 Mesembryanthemum crystallinum | reverse complement strand
TCGCGAACCACCACGAATCGGTTCGATAATGAACCGCGTTCTGGGACGCGCGAACCAGATCGTGGTTCCACACACCGAACCGCGAATCCGGTAACTATGGTTTAATGTTTACACTGGTGATTCTCAAGCACTGCTTAATTAATATTTTAAATAGTTTTTTTTTAGATAAAGAGAAAGTATATTAAGAAAGTCTCAAAGATACAGCAAAGAGGACAAGGTGTCCTCCACAATTACAAGTTAGCCCAGTTACAATGGATATCAGTGACAGAGTACTAGCCCACAAGGACGCAAGAAAAGTGACCCTATTCCACATTAAATCACCTGAAATAGCCACCCCATTAAATAGCGGGGCATTGCTTTCTGCCAAAGGCACCTTAAGATTGCAAAAACAGCATTATGCCACAAAAACCTCTTCTCCTTTCCTCCCCCAAAACCACCACAAACCTGATCTAGAAAAACCTCACAACACTAGAGGGACAAATCCATGCACCAAACCCAACCTACTCCACAAGCTTTCAGCAAAACCATATGTAAGAAACACATGAGCCACTGTATCATTACTTGATCACCAAACTAAACAAACATCAGGTGAAAGGGACAATTTTGGCCGTCTCCTCTGGCGCAAATCATTAGAGTTCACCCTATCCAATGCAAAAGTCCACACACATGCCCACGCCTTAAGAGGTACCTCAGCTTTCCAAATGAAATTGCTACGGGAAACTGAAGAAAAGGCATACTCAGCTGCTGAATTTTTCTTTTCAATAGATTCTTTTTCCTAGTGTATACGTTGTTTGGTGCAAAGTTACATATATTTTCTAGTTCAAGCAGTACATCTACTGAGACCTTTTTTAAATTCAGTAAACCCCTAAGAGCTAATATCTAACAAATACTATATCTGCTGAGCTAGCAGCCGTTTAAATCGCTAGTTTTGCTGAACAAACCCTTACTGATACGTTAAACAAAGAAGGTGTGTCTGAACCAAATTAAGTTTGTACAGATCTAGGAGTTAGGTACACATTAAGAAGTGGTTACCCGACATGTCTTCATCAGCCCCATCATCTTCAGAATGATCAGAACCAGAAGGCGTTTCACCCATTTCACCATCATCCTCCCCATCAATGTCATCTTCCTTGTCATCTTCCTGTGGTCAAAATTACGAAACAAAAAAAATTCCACATATTACATGTTTGCAACAAGCATTAATATTGAGAGATCACGCACTACTAGCATGATTCAAAAATCTTAAAGAACAGCAACTGTATTATTAAAAAAAGAAAGTGTAGATAACGGCAATGAAAGTCATTTATGTACAATGAACCACTACAGGCCTAAAACCAAACACAAGCTGTGAACTAGTGTAGGAGGTTTGAAGTCACGGTTTAGAGGAGTTTCAGAATACATCATTGCATTAAGTCACAAATTAAATAAAATAAAAATAAAAAAAAGGATCGTATAAACAAATGTACATGTTTTTCTCCAATTTGTTCACCTCCAACCATAAAACATAGAGAGAGAAATTGATCAGTTATGGCTGTTGGCTTTCCAGAGATGCCAGCATCTTTGCTCTGTACATGATGAAGATAACTTATCAAATGTAACTCTTCATCTTGGATCAAATGATGATTGCCTTAAGGTTTACTTACACAAAGACTCTAAAGTCTTATGGAAAAGAAAGAAGGCAAAGTGAAAGGGAAGAAACAAGGAAAAAGAGATACTAAAACACAGAGAATTCCAAAACACAAGGTCACACAACTCCTCAATTACAACATACGATGCATAAAATTACCATTTCATCAGCATTATCATCGCCATTTCCGAACATAACTTTCCTTCTCATTCTACCACCATGAAACTCAATATGTTCGTTAAAATTATTTCTTGAATCCTGTTGCGCATTACCAGAGCCAGTGATATTTTCTTTAACATCCATATCATCATCTGAAGATTCTGAATCATCCAGATCATCACCATCACTTTCTTTGTCAGATTCGCCAGCTTCACCATCTTCAGCAGCAGGCAGATTAGCGTCATGCTTATCTTGCTTTCTGCTAAACAGATTGATGAAGCTCTTCTCTAATTTCTCGTCAATGGAATACTTCGTATTCTGAAGTGATTTCACCAGCTCCTCACCAACATCGTGTTTCTTTCCTAGTTACACAAGGGGAATGGTGATGAGATTAGATGATACAATCTAACAATAATCACAAGAACATAGTTGAGATCAAAGTTGTGAAAAGTTCATGAAGCATTAAGAAACAGCATCGTTGATTGACTATCAGAAGAGACGAGATAGAAAAAGCATCAAGGAAAACCTTTTTGTGCAGTTTCTTCATTTCCATCAGGTCCTTTCGAGAATTGTACAAAGTGGTCATTTATGTTTATATAGACAGCATCCTTGTCATATAGAAGATCACCAACACCGGACATGGGGGCATAAAACAATTTTTCCTTGTCACGCAGTCCTTTCTTTTTAGCGGCTGATGGTAAAGGACAGGGGTCGGCCAAATTAGTAACGCCAGCAAGACTATAATCACCAACACCAGCAATATGTACCTGAGACCAAAATGGATCAGATCATTGCTGTGCTACAAATAATTGAATCCTACATGGAAAATGTTTATTTCTTAAACAAAAAGGTTGATAATTAACTCGATTCGATTTTTCCCAGTGGGAAGTGAAATAGTATTAATGGTCATGGAAACTGTAGAATTGTCTTCAAATGCAAAAGACTCATTTTACTGAAATCAGTCACCAACCTTAGTTCCCTTCTTCAAATTACAACCTCGCAAATAACCATATACAGTGACATTCCTGTCACATTTTTTGTTCATCTCCACTCTCTCTGGAGGAGTGACATCTTCAAAACGATCTGCTAACACATAAGGATGAGTAGTTCGCCAAGACAATGGATGGAATTTCATAACAGAGATGAATCTTGCAAGATTGTGGATTTCACGCTTATGGTACCTGTCCATAAGAGCAAACAACTTAGAGGAGATCATACGCACAAATGAACAGCTTAAACTTCAGTAACAAAGAGAAACAACTAATTAGAAGATACTTACTTCCCATGTACAAGACCAGACAAGTAAAACAATTTGGCTCCCTCTTTTATTTCAGTCCAAAACCGATGTTTGAGGCGCTGCTTTGTCTTCCTCAGTTTCTTTACATCCTTGAACTTGTCAAGATGTGTGAGGACCCCCATAACCTTAGGGAATCCATGGACTTGCATAATATTCAGAAATTCAAATGTTTCCTGCAGGCAATAGAATATCATGTACTCATATACTACAAGAATGTACCACAACTAGATACACGTATAGTCCAAAATTGAATATTTATCACAACTTATGTACAAGGATCATGAGAATCATGATTTCGACGGTTATTTTTATCACCACCACTAATAGAGTACCCAATATTATATAACTCCAGCATTTTCAAATTTCAATCACCAATAGATCTAAAGTTCCATTAGCATGATCCTATTCCTACTAATACTAAATCCATTTTGCAATACAAAAGACTAGCTACGAAGAACTGCAACTTGATGGCAAATAAAGAACCAGTAACTCACCATTTCAAATCCATAACTTCCATCTACTAGAAGCAGAGCCAAGTCAGCAAATTTTGCACAATCAACCATTGCATTTATCTCATTTGGGCACTCCACAAACTGAAGACGCCTTTGTTTGCCTGCAACAGAGAAGAAAATATTCAAAATTGTTTCTTTCCCTCAGTAGTTTTCCTTGCTCTCGATGCACAAGGGCCCAACCTTGTGGGAAACCAGATGAATGAAAGGATTAAGGATGATGAAATCTCCCCAAGTACTTAATGATTAAATATTATTACTCTTTCAATTCAGAGATGAAAGTTACAACAAGAATTAGTTCACAAACATGGTGTAATTCAAGAAACCGTGCACATACAATCCTTTAAGTGCATTATTCATTTGTTCCTAAAAGTGTCTTTCAGAGAGCTCGAAAGTTGAGCAATGTCAGATATGAGATAACTAATAAGAAAGAAAAATAAAAACCCATCATCCAAAGTCAAACAGATAAATGGCTACAGTGAGCAAACCTGATACTATAGTGATTGGACCACGAACATCGGGCAAATTGTGCTTGGTGTAATGTTTCACAAGATTCTTAATCAGCAATGACTTTCCAACCTACAATTCCAACAAGCAAACCACAACAACAATAGAATCACACAATCATCAACAACATTAACCTCCCTCATAATCCCATTGCCGCCAAATACCTCAAAATGAATGCAACATAATCACAATAAACACACAACCCACCTTTGGAGGACCATGAACTACAACAACAAATGGCGGCGGATCACCCGTGGTGCGGTCAATAGTCGGAATATGAAGCTTACGCTGCTCTTTCTCCACTGTACGTGAATGCAATCGCTTAGCTTTGGTATTGGAACGAAACGCAAACGCCTGCAATCAATCAATCAAAAATCTTATCGTTAACCCTAAAATTCCTGTTGTCATCAAGTGCAACACAATTTGATAACCTAATGAGAAGAAAAATGATGCAAAAGAAGAAGGAACCTTAGGGTTTTGATTCTTGGTGTTGCCGGCATCTTGGCCCTTCTTCTTCTTGTCGGCTTTGACACTCAACTTTGGGCCTGCTTGGCGAAACCTGTGAGATTTGTGTTTCTGATCGTCGCCAAAAGTCGCCATTGTTGGAGCTCAAAAACCTCAGATAAACCCTAATGGTAGTGTCTCTCAGAATGAAACTGTGTTTTTTCAATAAGAGAGAGAAACAGAGGGAAGAGAGAGAGAAAGCCGGGTACAAGCATGGGCCTGAGTCTGGGCCTGGGCCTACAATCAACTTGACAAAGGGCCTGGCGGCCCGTTTAGCTTTTTTTATTGCCTGTGTTTTTTTTCTTTTTTTTTCAGTATTCTGTTAATTGATATCATATTCTTCATCTTAGTATTATACTCCCTCCGTCCTACTATAACGTTTCCAAACCAAAATTGGCACAAGAATTTAGGAGAAAAATTTTAGCCATTTTTGCCCTTGTGAAATAGAGATAATATAACAATTGGTTGTGAGAGAGATATAAAGTTAGAAGAGAGAGAGTGATTGCAGAGAGGGTGATTGGAGAGAAAAAAAAGAGTTTTTTATTGTATTTTTTAGATAGTGGATGGGTAATTTAGGGATGACATGGGGGATTATTTGGTTTGGAAAGGTAATGATGGGACAAAATTTTTGATGATTTGGAAACGTAATAATAGGACGGATGGAGTATTTAAAATTTTCATTACTACTTTATTTATGTTATTTTTTGTCCTTTCAAGTTCTACTTTTCCCCGTTTGTTAATTTTTGTTTTGCTTAATTTTTTTTACGTGTTACTATTTATTTATTTTATTTACAGGAGATTCATTTATCAACAACTGTTTCACTTAATACATTCTTAACCACAAGTACTAAATTTATCTTCTATACATTCATTACTTTAACAACCGACTTAGATTGTTGGTTTAGAGTTATGGACGCAAAACTCTAAGCACTAATCCGAACCATTCAAAGTTACTTTTTCGTACTTTTTTTCTTGCTTATCATTGTATTATCTTTCATATTATTTATTTATATAATTTGTAGAAGTCATTTGGGTGATATTGTTCTTCTAAAGGCATATACAAATATAGCCCCCAACTCACAACTCAGTATATTAGTGGAAAATTTTGTTAATATTAATGGAGTATCAAATAGAAAATAAAATCAGAAAGATTAATCCCTGCATTATATTACACGGTAAATAATAAAATAACTAGTTACAATTATTACACCGTAGCCATACACACCTTATAGCTTGCATATTTACAGGTATCTTACACAACAGCATGAGCATTACAACTCCTGACAAAACTACTAAACCAGAAGCATATATAATGAAACATGAGTACTAAGCTCTACAATCTGCATTATGCATATGAACACAAATGGCTCCTCAAAATCCGCTGCGTGCTCTCTCACATCAACATAACTTTCAACGGAAGGCAAGACTCAGGTACCTGCCCCCCCTCTGCTCCACGAGTAGCAACTACTACAACAGAATGAGCAGTCAATTGACATCTTCTTTGAGCTTCAGCAAACCCTTTGCTAAGAACCTGGTCTATCCAATCTTCAACCTCTTTAGCGCTTTCTGATAAGCAAGAGGCTGCAATAATCTGGTTCATTGCTCTTGGCTCGATCTCTAATGAGCATTCCGAGCCCACAATGTTGTAAAAGGTCTCATGAACCAATCTTGATACTTGTGTAGCTAGTGCTTCATAATCAAAAGGGTCAAAAACTACTTTTAACACAGTCTTATCTACTTTATCTGAAAACTCGAACTCCTCTAACCAAGACTCGAATCTTTCACAACCATATCCTATGCCCATATCTTCAGAATTGGCATCATCATCTTCACTGATTTCAGCTGGAAGGTTCAAATCAAGAGACATATTAAACCTTCTGTTGGGTCGCTTGTTCTGATCCACATTAGCACATTTCTGCGTTGCTATTCTTTCATCTGTATCATTGAGCTTCCTCTTATTCAAGAAGGTTTGGTAAGGGATGTTCTTCCCTGTGTCGATTAGGGCAGAGTTGTGGTTTGATGTACAATTTCCAACATTTTTGACAAGAATTTGAAGAGGACAACCTCTTGTTTCCCTTGCTATCCTTTCCTCAAAGGAGAAGGTTGATGTATCCTCCATACGACTTGATGTCAACACAAAAATTCTATTGTTGACTGCGACTTCTCTCCCGTGTGAGTCTGAAAATCGACCATTTCTATAGGCATGTAACAAGCTGCGCTTAGCCAGTGGATCTGCAAGATGCACATTTTCGAGGAATACAACACAGGACGGTTTCTTAAGCAGCTCCTCTGCAATGTGATCAACAATGGTCTTTCCTCGACTTTTCTGGAAGAATACCCCGATGTTGGAGCATAAATCTACATGTATGAAGTTGTTCTTGCTCCCAAACAAAATTTCGGTCAAGGCCAGAGCAGTTTTCCTTTTACCAAATATGTCTGGTCCTATGAAATTCAGCCAAATATCTCCTCTAAGACTCGACTTTTGGTTCCTTCCATGACTTGTCCAGGAATTAGCAACTATCTGGCTGATACTTCTGACAGCTTCACATTGGCGACCAACTCTATCAAACAGAGCTTTGAAAAGGGTCTTAAAATTATTTAAATTGGATTCTCCAGCAGAATCGAAATTGATGCACTTAGCCACATGACTTCTGTTGTCTACATCAGTATTCGCTTTCCTTTGTTGTCGCTTACAAGGTTGGGAGAATAACTCTAACTCCAAATCTGTGGCCGCAGATACTCCATAGGAAAGAGAATTTCGACAATCATCTCCACAGGAATTTTGATGTTCAGTTTTGGTAGGGCTTTCCAACAGTTTAGCCAGGAACTTATCATTATTCCTGAAGAGAACATTGTTGCACGAATTTGTCTTTTCGTCATCACATTCCTTAGAATAGGTGTTCGAGGTTGAGTTTCTCTCTTTATTAACATCATTAGCCCTTTCTTCAGAATAATGAAAGTCTTTTGCACTTGGAAGTTGCAAATTTTCCCGAAAATCTTCTGGTTTGGGTGATGATAGAGTGTGGCGCAGTTTCTGGCATACATTGTCCCATTTCCTCTGCAAACCTGCTACTGTAGAACTTAGCAACATTGTGCCACCTTTAGCCTGCACTGAAGATAGAAAATGGTTTTCACAAAGAGTAATACAAGATACGCCAGAATACATAGTGAAATAATTTGGCAATATGAGCAATACATAAACTCTTCAAGTTATTTTTCCAAGAAATCAGGCACAAATTACCAGATATGGAGGAAACAGAAAAGTATAAATAGAAGGAATCTCTACAAAACCGCTAAAGAGTATATTCCGAACTACAAACGTTATATTCAAAACCGCCAATTGAAACTAGCAATAATTGAGAAAACAAAAAAGGAATCTCCGTTTTTCTTCTCTCTCTTTATAAGCAAAAAGGAAACATAAGTAATTGTTGAAATGATAAAGAGTTTCTCCGGTCACAAGTTAATATGTTTTACATCGAAGCCCTTCTCAGAATAAGCATTAGCTATACATAAAAGAGGATAAGTACAATGCTTCTACAACAGGAAAGTAGACAATAGCTTGATGACTCCAAAGTTTATACATACATGATACTTCTGAAGGTACTAAATTTAGTGTAATCACACACAAGAATTGGTGATAGGTAACATATATTCAGTAAAGTGGTTTAGACTTGAAAGGGTTCATCGTGAAACTCACTGTCTCTACATCCATACCTTAAGAGAGCACAATCAGTGAATCTCTGATGGATTTCTGGCTGAGAAAACAGAGGATAGAATACACACCTTCAGACCATCCAACGTATTGTTCATTCCAATTTGGGTCATCTGCAGCCAGGGGGACAGGACACTTTGGTGTTGATCAGTAGCTGAAGCCATGACACTTTTCTTTGAAAAAGCAGCTACTTCTTGCTCAAACTTTTCATTGCACAGGTTGCAACGGATAACATGTTGATACGAGCTGCTAAAGGGGGCCTTAAGATCAGAAGGAGACGGGAAGAACCCACCAAATGGGACAAATGAGCCCATCAAGCTGTAAACATATGGTGCACATGTAACTGTCAGGTTCTATGGAGTAAATAAGAAGTCAGAACTTAAATGTCAAAGCAAAAATAATGTTGATGAACCATTACACAGCGAAATCAGATAATACAGATCTATTATGGAATCAATCTGCAATGAACATGCCAAATGCATAATGTTTACCCAGAACAGATTAGCCGAGAATAAACTGCATTTGCATGGAGCATTCAACTTAAACTTGAGCATGTCAACTGACATTTTCTCCAGAATGCTTTTAAGAATACAGCAGGCATACCATCAACAATAGTTCTTTCATCGATGGAACTCGAACTTGTCATCACTAGGCTTTAAGGTACGCATTAGCTAACAATTAAGAAAGGTATACTAGCGTCCTGGTGCCACAGCAAGGCAATATCTCAAATGTTACACGTCGTTCACTAAACATATAGACAGCATAATATGAAGCCTTTTCCAACCTTTATAAGCAATTGTAGTCCTTGTGTGTGAGTAAAGCTGACATACAAGCTTGCCGACTCACTTCTTCCTATGTACTTATGTGGTTATAAACTCATAGATGTGTATACACATCACCTAAGAGCATCACAAAGATTGAGCAGTAACATGTACACATAGATGCATCACACCAAGCATACACTAGGCATCTGATGCATCACACCAAGCATACACAGATTAAGCAGTAACATGTACAGATAGATAGATAAAAAGATGGATAGATGGATAGATGGATTTATAAACTCATAGATGTGTATACACATCACCTAAGCGCATCACACAGATTGAGCAGTGACATGTACACATAGATGTATCACACCAAAGCATACGCTAGGCATCTGATGCATCACACCAAGCATACACAGATTGAGCAGTAACATGTACAGATAGATAGATAGATAATGAAACAGCTTACGAATGAAGGATGAAATAAATAATGAAACCTTTACTTTACACAACAAAGAACCTTCAATCACATGGTCAAGTTCTCATCGTCTTTACATTTAGATTGTTGAATGGACTACTAGATGAAGTATCTTATCTTAACAACTGCAACTGGAGGAGCAGTCATATTAATCACTAAAACAAGAACAAAATATGCTAAGGGAAAATTATATATATTAACATCCCTGGACAAATAGGACAAAGCAGCTAAAGGACAAATGAAGAAATAAACAATCACATCTTAGCATTAAAAATGAAGAACTTTTCACCACATGTTAAAATTCTCATTTTCTTTTATTAGTATGTTGAGTGCCCTAAAACATGGGGTATCTTATCTTAATAGTTGATTAAAGCTGATGATCTATGACTCAAGTAACTTGCCTCAATCATATACATATATGACAAACATTGCGATGACAAAGAAAAACATACTGCTACATATTTAGCTAATACCTATGTATAGAAGAGTAATATACCTGGAGTTGAGGTATGATTCTCCCGTTGAAGGCTTGACATACGTAATTGGGATAACCTGCAAATCCCAGTCCTTATTGATTGACGGAAATCTACTTAAAAACTCCATATAAATATGATCATTAGCAGCAGCCCCAATTAGCCATACTCTGCCACCATGAACCTCCAACAACTTGGTCAATTTTCTAACTAGAAAACTCAGGACATCCATCCCAAACCCGTTTTCCCCACCAAGAAAACACCTCAAATTGCCGAAATTAATCATCACACCAGGCCCTAAGGAGCTGTTTATTATTAAATCCACCTCTTTGAACCTCAAACTCATTTCCTCATCACTCCAACTCTCACTCACAAACCTTAAGATATCTTTTTCAATAGAAACTACATTGATCCCATGTATTTCCACAGGCAAAACATTTAATTCCTTTTTCCTCTCTAAAACCTCCAAAAAACTTTTAAGATCATCATTAGCAGAAACACCAACAAGCAAAGGATTTCTCCCCTTCTTCCTCACAAGAACCTCACCTATCCTCCTATAATCCTCATCCACATCCAGACTCCCACAGTACCCCGAAAACGGGAATCGAATCCGGGTATCCAAATTGCCCATCAACAAACCTTGATTCCCTCTAAAACGCGGTGGGTACCTAAAGAAACTCTGAAATGGCCTCAAAAGAGCCAACTTTACATCAAAACTCCTAAACCCAGCATCATTAAACACACGACTAACAATTGGGTCATCAAGAATTGACACAATCAAATGCTGTAGCTCAACTTTAATACCAGAAGATGAACTACCCAGTTGCTCCTGGCTCTGACCCAGATGCTGGTTTTGGTTCTTAACATTGAAAAAACTTTCAGGTTGCCTCCTCTGATTGGCTTGTGACCTTTTAATGGCTGCCATCAAAGAATTCGAAACAGGGGGCTCATCAACACGAGGCTGTGAAGTAGGCGATCGATCAAGTGATGCAGAGAGACAAAAGTCCAGCGCTTTAAGCTGTACACGAGGGTAAAACGCTGCGTTTCGAGCCCTGACACAGGCTTCCTTGAGCTGGGAAGGGGAGAGAGTGAGAAAGGCCGAAACAGCGTGAAGCGACGTCGTCTGGGAATGCCCACGACGGCGCGCCACTGACACGGCCTCGTCGAGCGCGTGGGATGCCTCCGTGTTGAGGCATTGCTTTGCTGTGCTCACTGGCGTTGGCATATCTAGTATCTACAACAACAAAAAGAAACCCCCTTTTTTGCCCCCTTAACCAAAATTCAAACGATTGGGGTGTTAATGAGGTTAAAAAGGGGTGACTTTTTTCATGTATTTATCATAGAGGAAGCTGATGGGTAATGGGGTTGTGTTGTGTTGTGGAGGTAAATGGTGAAGGTGGAGAGTGATGTTGAAGTTGAATGTTGTTGTTGGTGGTGGTGCTGAGTGGGGTCTTCATTGAGGCATTTAGTCGAACACATGGTGGGCATAGCCGTATAGATTCTCTATTTTTTTCCCCGGGGTTCCTCAGTAAATGGGATTCTGTTTGATGGATCTTTTTTGCGTTGATTGAAGAACAGTGGCATTGGAGGTGAAGCGGTGAACTGTAAATCAGTGACTGTGGAATCCACTTTGCAAATTTCCATAGCTTGTGGAGGTCTGGACCACTTTGATACAAGTCAATACTGCTCCCTTGATGATAGTTCCCTTCACACTAGTACCAAAGATGATTACTCATTGTTTTGAAATACTCCGTAGTCCGTATCCCATTGAACTGGCAATTATTCCTTCCATAATAAATTAGCAAGGGCCACGATTGGCTAACCTGGTTCGTAATTGGGTTTGGCTTAACCGGTTAACTTACATACCTGTCAAAAGTGTCCGCCTAGAAGATCTGTCAACCCGTTAAGACTTAAGAGTGGTTGGTCCGGGCCGAGTCACTTCAGGTTCGAATAACTTTTAAGTTGGATCATTTTCGAGTTTGGATTGTGAAATGGTCAATCCTAAAACTAACAAGATTATAACAAATATATTCTTTTCTATCTCCGTTAATTTTGAACAAAATAATCTTGAGAATGAAGTCTTGTGCAAGATATTACTTTATTGACTTGATATGATTTTTTTCACTGTGGTTATGCACATATAGAGTAGTAGTATTAAATATGAGAATATAATTAATTAATTTTATGCTGATATTAAGAGCTGTCAGAAGTTACTTGCAGTTACATGAATGAAACTAATGTTATATGTAATATTTGTTTAATTAATACCCATAAGAAAAAAAAAAAAAAAAAAAGGTATACACAAGTATGAATTTAAGAAATATTGTGATCGATATCTATTTCAGGCTATCATATATTATTCAAACTTACATATCAAATGGGTCGACTTAGGACCCAGTTAGGTTTTGACCCAATAGTTTTCGATCAATTCAGTTCTAGTCATATACCGAATTTTGAGGTGCAAAATCTTTATCATAATTCCAAAATTGAATCGGGTCAGTTTTGCCAATCTACATCTATATGAAATATGAGTTGAGTAATTTTGAGTTCAATACTAGTTGTGTTTGGTTGGTTTTTTGACATTTTTATTTAGAAGTAGAGATTTGAGGACAAACAACTCGATTGGTACACATGATTACATATTTTGTTGGCGGTTTAAATGGCTAAGAAACCTCGCTCTTGCCTGGCACACGTATCTAACTAGTTACTAGCAACCTCATCCATTAGGGGATCTAGGATGGTAACTAGCATGCTTAGAGCAAATGATACAATTTAAACTTTTATCAGTATTACCTTCTTCTTCTTTTTTCAGTTGGCTCATTAGAGCATGTTCATTAAATGACACTATCGGTACCCCTGCTTAGGGCATCCTCATTGAGGCTTTTGTGGAGGGGTTTGACAGTTCAAAGCCCATTGAAAGCTTCAATTGAGTTTGAAGAAGAGGGCTTTGACAGTTCAAAGCCAGCTTTGAGGGAGTTTTGAAGAGGAAAAAAAAAAGAGAAAAGAAAATCTGGGCAAAGAGGGGAAGGAGTTTTGAGGGAGTTTGGGGCTTTCTTCAATGGGAATATGGGGTTTGAATGGGGTCTGAGGAGGTGAGATTTGTGAAATGGTGAGGTGTCAATTTCAAAGCTTATTGAAAAAGCCCATTCAATGAGGATGCCCTTATGTTGTTGCGTCTTGAACCTTGCTTGTCATTATTGTACTCCTTCCATAACGAGAACAAAACATATACAAGTAGCACTGCCACCTAGATGAGAGAAAGCTCCGATAACTTGTAAAAGTCCTTAATAAACAAGTTATAACTTGTACTAATATACTTTTAAGCTTGTTGAGAAGCAAGAATCCTCCTTGACAAGATGAAAAATAAATAAACTTATTGGATTATATTAGATATTTATCGAATGAAATA
>BSSO01005197.1:0-13443 GCA_030267885.1 Mesembryanthemum crystallinum | reverse complement strand
GGGCTGGAAATGCAGCGTACGTGCTTATTCTTAACTTTTTTTTTTTTTGTATCTAAAATTGGTCATTACTCATAATAAAAATGTTGCTAGAAATGGTGCCTAGCTACAAAGTCTTGAGAGTAGCTCCACCAAAAACAAATGTCTTAGAGAGTAGCTCAATTAAATGCAGTGACACGTGCTTATTCTTTACTACTCCTTTTATTGCCTGAAATTAGGCCTTACATTGTTTCTTAATTACAAAAAAAAAAAAAAAATAAATAAATAAATAATTCTATTTTTTTGATAGAGCAATGTAAATGTTTCTAGTGATGAAGGAAGAAATTTTGGTCGACAAAGAGAGTATTTTTTTTTTTTTAATAAATAGAATTGTAGGTTTCTAGTGGAGACAAATATTTGGTCTCCACTTTACACTATTACATGGTTCGAGATTATTGGTCAATTTTGTCATAAAATAGATGAACTCAATTACCCTCAAAAATTTTGATAGAACTTATCTTATTTTGTGAAAAAAGGGACCAGTATACAATATGGAACCATATAATAGTTGCTTCAAATAGAGGGATTTTAATTCTGAAAATAGAAAATCATCTAGAGTTGATAGAAAATAAAATTAGAGGAAAAAGAAAAGCTAATTGGGGAATTATCATAGTGTTTATAACAAAGACATGTAATGTTATGCAAATATGAAATTATTTTGGTGCCTGAGGTTAGGTGCAATTATTGAAAAGTGTTAAGTGGGATGTCCCACATTAATTAGAGTGCCTTGAGATGTTTATAAACTAGAGGAGTTACTCCACCCATTGCCAATTGGTTTTGGGTTGGAACCTCCTCCATGTTATGCCCACTCTATAATGGGCCCAAATGTTGAAAATTTAACAAAAAGGTATGCGGCATAATCAATCGGAAATTTATTGATTAGGCCCACGGAGGGAGACAAATAACACTATAAACAAACTTTAACATTGAGTGTCTTCATCGCTTCTATGCTGATTGTATTGATCAGTGGCTCCGAGCCAAAGCCACTTTTTCCCCAGGCCATCTGCAGAATTTCACAAATCGATCTAGATCTGTTTTCTTATTCATATCAAAATACTTGTGTTAATAATGAATATTGATTGCAACACAACATGATCTGTTACTACGATCTACAATGTGTACGTATATAAACAAATATATGTAAGAGTTTGCAGTAGTAGAATTGTTGTGCCATGTAATTCGTAACAATAGTAACTTGTTCTAGGGGTTGAGCGTTGAAAGTAGTCTTAATTCCACAACTAAACTGGCTAGTTTTTTCTTTTTTTTTTTTTTGGATCAAGAACTGGCTACATTAGTATAATGTCAGTGGTCTAGAAATAAGAGTGGTGCAAATTCAGTTCCAAAATCGTTTTTAATTAGTTGGACAAGTTGATTATTGAGCTTGTATCAGTCGTATGCGATGACAAATGCAATATCAGTCCGGTTTTGACAAAAGATTTAGTAGTTTAAATTAGTAGCTAGCTTAAAAGATCTTATGTATAGAAGAGTGGATAATTGTTTAGTCCAGTACTGTTATAAAATCCATGATGTTTGAGTAGAATAATAATAATAATCAGACATTGCGTATGAATCTAGTTTATTTGAAGATTAAACTAATTAATTCACATCGGCTGTCTTTGAACTTTTCTCTCTTGTACTAATGTCGAATCTTTGATTACTCAAAACAATCTAACTTCACGTAAGCGCGTTGTTAATTATATTTGCTACATAATGTTAATAGATAATGTTGATAGATTTGTGCTTGAAGAACATTACAATACAGATAGTAAGATACCAAAGAAATTTCCCAGAAAATTTACTAGAAAATGCCTAATATAGACTTTCTCTGTCGTTGTCTTCAAAGGTTAGAACAATCTCTCCAGTCAAAGTCATAATCGCGATCCTCATTTATTCCTCAAGGTTTCTCTAACAAGCTCCTTGAAATCAAATAAATAAAAAAGACCAAGACTACATATTGTCAAATGGTAACATGAAATTCACCAAATCCTAAATGAAAAATTAGGAAATCATCGCGGCATGAATTTATCTAGGAAGCTCATCAAATTCGCGCTCACGGCTTTCCTCCATTTGCTACACATAGCGACTATGATGAGCAACGCCCAGTCTTGTGACCCATTACACTGCAGCAGCAGCTTCAACTCCCCTCAAATCCAGTTCCCATTCCGGATAAAAGATCGTCAGCCTGAGTTTTGTGCCTACTCTCAAGGATTCGATGTCTCCTGCGATTTCAATGGCAATGGAAGCACCCTCCTGAAGCTCGATTCCAAGACTTTCATGGTCGAGTATATAATCTACGATAGCCAGCAAGTATATCTCAAAGATCCAAACAACTGCCTTCCTCAAAAGCTCATCTCCCTTGACCTTTCTAAAACACCATTTCGGCTAGAAAATACTTTTAAGTTTCAGCTGTTTAATTGCTCGGTGGATGGCGATTACCGCGGTTATGATCAAATTGGTTGTCTTAGCAAATCAGATTATGTTGTTGTAAGTGCAAGGGTTGGCTCTGGTAGAACTATTAAACATCCGAATTGCTCGCTTATGACGACTGTGTCCGCCCCTACAAGGAGCCAACTCAGTAATATGTCGAGAATTTACCTTACTTGGGATTACCCCGACGACTGCTTCAATTGTGGTAAGTTCTTTGTTTTTTCTTTTTACCTCCGTTCCAAAAACAACTTCCTGTTTGAGTTTTACAATAAAAATTGACTCAAAGACACAGTATGTATTAAGAGAATATTTTTCGATAATTCTATATTCAAAATTTGCTTTACTGAATTTGTTAGTCAAAGTTATGTACATGTCTCAGAAACTGCAAACAATAAAATATAACAGTGATTATGAATATAAGAGAATACTAGCAATTAATTTTAACATTCATCAATCTGATTGTTGTAGTTTACACAAACAGAGGTGTTCTTACTTCAACTATTAAATTAATTGTCTTGTGATGATAACTTGATCGAGGAATTAGTCAATTACCCTTCTTGTTGTTAGTAATAAATCTGTAACTCGTTTTGATGACTAACTATGACATGTTTCTTTTAATTATCTCAGGGAGTTCATCACACAACACTGGGGAAGAATCAAAGAGTAAAATGAGCAGATCATTATCAATTGTTCTAATCACTACAGGAATATCCTTTGCCCTATCCATATGGTTAGGTTGTTATGTTTTCTCTCAGTGGCAACGAGGAAGTCAATCAGCAAGTGCTACAATGTCCGCCACTAATAATAATACGAATACAATCGATAGCGGCCATCAAGCAACCACACCAACGATGGCTGCAGCCACCGGTCTTGACCAGATCACGATCGATTCATATCCAACAGTGGTTGTTGGCAAGAGTGGACGCTTGATCAAACAAGATTACGACATGTGTCCTATTTGCTTGTCAAATTATGCTCCAAAGGAGACCCTCAAAATCTTACCTGAATGTCTTCATAAGTTCCATGTTGATTGTATTGATCAATGGCTTCTCTCAAATTCCTCCTGTCCTGTTTGCAGAACTTCTCCCCTGCCTTCATAATTCAATCTTGTCTTAGCAAATTGTAAATTTGTAATGTCAACTCTAGTTTCTTAGCTTTGTTGCATAACTATGAATCGATTATTAATAGATCACAAATATTTTTTTCGCAATGTGTGTGTGTGTGTGAGATATTTAGCCTATCCAAAATTCAAAATACGCGAAAGTGACCACAAGTGCATGCACATATGGGGATGAGAAAAACCCAATGGGACCAACAATTTACTTAGAATATTTTGATTAACATAATGCCAACATACAAGGCAATAACCAGCTCAACAACACTCGTCTCAGAACTGATCCAGTTAACAAGATAACTTCTTGTAGTTACTGATTTTCACTCAGAACTGGCCCTCTTTATTATACTATATTACATCTTAAGCAGTACTGGTAGTACCGATTCTAACTGATGTAATCATCAAACACCATCTGGATTTTCAGAACAAAAGCAGCACAGAAATTGAGAGCGTTTCTATCAGCCACCAAAGCCCTTGTCGCGTCATATGGGACTCCCGGCTTGTTGGTTACTGCTCGGACCACAATTACTGGCACTGCATTTGCATTTGCCGTCTGCAACATAACCCATCAACATAACAATTGTTAATTACCGAGAGTTAATAGATCGACTAGTGTATTAAAGTGGAACTTATATCGAGTGTATTTAGAGATAGTGATGTGACTATATATTGATTATTCCTGAAAGCTAAGAAACGATTAATTAGATATTGTTCCAAATCTTTAAATCAATAATAATCAAACTCACAGAGATTGTTGCATGGCTCTTTTTATCCACAATAGAAACGCCAAACTTCTCATTCAGGAATTTCCCGTATTCCTGGTTTTCGACAAATATGTCTGAAGAAGAACCCTTCACTCCATACACAAGTTTTGGTTGTCTATCAATACAAATTGACGCAGTCACACACCTCTCAAGTGGCAAGTCCTGCAAACATTAGTTACAAATTAATAATGTTAGTTATAAGTAAACCAAATCCAACGTAGATTAATTAGTCACAAACGTGATGGTGAATTAGTAATCGGCTAAAACTACTTACGAGTATTACTCTATCTGTCTGGATTTAATTATTATCTTATTTGAATTAGAAAATCAAAAGTCATGTTTATTCAAGGCTGATAATGCAAGAATAACTTTGAGTTATTACCTTGAGTTGCGAGGCGAGCACAAGCCATTCATCAGTGGCGTGGAACCAGAATGATCGCTCATCAGGATTAATCGATGTGTACTTCTGTACAGTTTGGAACTCAACACTAGCCAACTTGTTGCCTCCTGGAATGGGACGATTGAAATCTCCAAATTTCAACAAGGGCAATTGAGAGCTTGCTGATGGAACTACATCCTGTTCACAATTCCTTATCTATCAGAACTAAAACTATGAATAATGAAAATAATTACAGAAGTACTAGCTAGCTAGTTTGCTTGCTAGAATGTATCTATGTGATCATAGAATGAAGAGGACCAAACCATACATGCTAACATCGTACATTCCAGTATGGTTGTCATGTTGGGATATTCGTGGTCTTCAAATATACTCATGCACAATAAATTCTCCAATTCATCATAGTAACATCTTTTGGTATTAAAATTATTATGAGATCGAAGCCAAGAATATGGTAAAAATCATATTTTTCGGAGATTATGATTATTTTTATTGGCCACTTTTATTATTACATTACTGTTATATACTCTATATTTTGAGATTTTATTGTAGAGTAATATGTTACCTGCCACTTCCAATGACCGGTATATGCAATGGTATCAACCACAGCAACATCACCAACGGCTACCAAATCACTTACAGCTCCAGCGCTTCCATAATCAATGATCCCAACAATACGGAATAGATCCAGAAGGATTTGTACAGTCGCACTTATGTACGGCTATATAAGAAAATAAAATTGATCGACAGTCAGCATCCAAATCAAAAGATATAAAAATCATAAAGGTTCCATGATAGATTTAGTTGTTGGTTGGAAGATCAATTAATAGTTATTTTGATCTATACTTTGACGTTGCATATATACATATAATGAATCTAAATCAATGTTTGCAAGAAATTATGACCGGGAATTGATTCTTACTAATGGTCCTGGAGCGACAACGTAGACGCAAGGAACACCCCTGAACCGCCCAAACTTGAATGTTCTTCCTGAAAAAGGGAGAATATATGAGTAGTTGTTCCATGTCAATTGAATTTAGAGAAGGGAACAAAAATAGAAGTTTATAATATCATCAGTTCCTTTTGTTCCTTCATGTTTGTGTATTAGTCTCATTTTCTCTTTTCTTCCTCTAAAATTTATGTCCTCTTGTTTATATTATCTTGGAAATGTGATCAATAAATATGGTTAGTTTAAGCATCATATTAGAATGTCATTTCAAAGATTGTCAAGATGTTAGAAGATGCTCAACATAATATCAGTTATTTAAAAATGTTGTACTCATTTCAAGCGAATATAATTGAACTTAAATAATAATACGTGAGAGAAAATGTGAATTGTAAATACCAGCATGGGTGACAGGAGCTGGAAGAGTTCGGTCGATAACAAAGTAACCGGAGTCTAAGAGTTGCTTCTCATCGCCAACACTAGACAAGATAACGGCTACACAGGGAATATTAACTAGGGCATTGGTTCTGTCCACAACAGAGCGGAGATTGAAATCTGGTCTCAGTTGCATGGATTTGGGTACTATCACAAGTAGCACCCCAATTATAACCATAAACCCCCACATCTTACCATTAAGCACCATCTTAGCTAGAATTTTTTGATTGCTCTCTCAATGTATTTTGGGATTTGATTGCTCTCTTGTGCCTTGTGGTTTGAAATTGTGTGCAATTGAGTGCCCTTATATAGGGCAAATTTAGTGATAATAACATTAAAAATAATAAAAAAAATACTCGTAACTCTATTGGCGCATCTTTAATAAGTAGTTGGAATTGTAATTATACATTTATGATTTTTAGGTCGAATCCCTTTTTATTAGGTGGAATTGTAATTATCTTTAATCCAAACTGTATTGCTAATCAATCAGTTTAATTGTTTTTATTATTTGGTGGGATATTAATCAATTTTTAGAGTACAAAAATATCACACAAGTGTGGGTCAAATAATGCAATTTGGTTCTAAATAAATTAATAAGTTTGATTATAACTTAAATTGCCTAATTTGTTGAATTGAACCAACCAAAAAGAATCTTCACCACAGCTCTAGCTGTAAACTGAAAACATCATATGCTCTTTATGATTTTATTTGCACCTCATGACCCATCCTTAAACCATTAAAAAATAAATACTATCCTTGAACCTTTTTGGACTCCTTCCCACCCTAGTAGGAGGTACTCCCTCCGTCCCTCATTTATTTTGCGAAAATTGATATGGGATGAGATTAAGTAGAGGTGTTTTGTACAAATTTGCCCTTGAAGGAGGAGACTCGTGTGCTTATTATTTTATTATTTCTATTTTTTTGGAGAGAGAGTGATTGGAGAGAGAAAGAAATATTGTTTATTGTATTGGTTTGTTAGTTGGGGGTATTAAAGGGAAGAGTTGGTGATTTGTGGGTTTTGAAAGATAAACAAGGGACAAAATTTTAGAGGTTTTTGAAAGATAAATAAGGGACGGAGGGAGTATAATAATTGATGGGATACCAACTATTAGCTTTTTTGTTGAGATAGTTATTATTTTACATGGTTTCAAAGTTGCAATGATCAATAGGTTTTGTGTTCAAATCCTGATGATGGGGTGTATTGGGAGTATTAGGAGTTATATTAAGTGATGGGCCAAACTTAGTCCAAATGCAGTTATATATGCATGCTTATTCTATACTTTTTTTGTAGAAAATTAGTCATTACTCACTTTTATAATGTTGATGGAAATGGTATACGTACCAACATATAGTACAAAGTCCAGAGAGTAGCTCGCACCCAAAAATAGGTCAAGAGAGTAGCTGATTTATATGCAGTGATACGTGCTTATTCTTTACTCACTTTGCACAAAATTAGGCATTACATATCATTATGACAAAGATAAGGCAAAATCCGACCTGATCAGAAATACCGTCCCAATTCATTCGATATGTGATTTATCAACACCCAGAATTATATCAAAGTATTATTCGAAACCAACCCGCTCCGATCCGCTAAAATCCGATATATATCAGATTAGCTCGAGAAATGAATTGACCCGAACCCAATAGCATTGGATTCAAATTGACCCAAAATCGAAATTGATGACCCGAATCGAAATCTGTTGGGTTTTTGGGTTGCGAAAGTGTAGTGAGCTAGATGGGAGGAATTGTTGTAGACGCTCTTAATTTGTCCAACTCTTCCATTCCACTCTTATTTGCATTACACATCAAACATAATTATAGTTACAATGGAGAATTCTAGACTTTCTACACAAAGTTATAGACAAGATATTTCCTAACACTTTTCTAGAATCACTTGCTATATTCCTCCTACATTGTTCTAGACTTAAATTTTGTAATACAAACTTCTAGACTAATCATCCAAATATTAAGTTAGGAAATCTCTAGATTTAGATAATTCTAGACACAAAATATTTAGAAAATTCTATATTAATTCAACAAAATCTACCCGATATGAACTAAAATTACCTCAAATATCGTGAAACCTTGATTCCAACTCATTTCAATTGATTTCAAATACACTAGATTGAACTGAACTGAATTGAATTCGTAGAATACTCAATATTCTTATTAGGCATGGTCAAACTAATCAAAAGAGAATCTCGAGCCTCGCTCAGCTGTTTCTAAAACAAAAGTATAAAACCAGCTAATCAAACACTAATTCAAAATATTGCTCTTACGTGCATAATTGCATGTTCCCTACTCTCATAGCACAAACAATCTTTTATCATGTACTCTATAATACTAGCTAGCATTATTAAATTTTTTGTAATAATTATTCAAATATCAATATCCATATATATGCACATACACATATAATTAAACATCCCAATTATTATCAAATGAGAAAAACAAACAAATGGGCGCTTTTGATTATGTCATAATTGTAGCTTTCGTCTTGGTGTTTGTTGTTCTTCATTACTTATGCGTATGCTGCCGGAACACAATACTCCGGTGGGTTTTACGGCCCAATAATCAGACGACTAACGCCCAGGCCCAACAACACTCCGGGCCCGAACCCGAGCCCGGAGACCAGCCCAAGGGCCTTGATCAGCAGACCATAGACTCTTATCCAACGGTGGTGATTGGAGATATCAGGAGGCTGCAGATGATGAAGCCAGATGATGACACGTGTCCTATCTGCTTGATGGATTATCATTCTGATGATACCGTTAGGATTCTGCCCGAGTGTTTGCATTGGTTTCATTCTCATTGCTTGGATCCATGGCTTCAATCCGACGCCACGTGTCCTATTTGTAGAAGTCAACTCATTTCCCCTGTTTCTTGATGTAAATTTTGCTGTATGTATTTTGGTGAATGAATTATGAATGAATGATGGGGCAACATGTAAATTTGGACTGTCAATGAATTTTTGGTCTAGCATCCTTAATCTCAGAGGAAAAAAATAAAAATAAAAATAAAAATAAAAATAAAAATTTGATGAATGATCTATGCTTGCCCTGGTTCATGAAACGGGCAAGAGTTTTTCTTTTCTTTTTCTTTTTTGGTGGCCAAAATGGGCAAACAATTGAATTGATGACATTATAATCGGAATGGCAGCAATAGGTGTATATATTGAAAAAAAAAGAAAAACAAAAAAAAAAGGTACAAGACGAAACAACACATTTTTAAGTGAAAAGCGAGATATTATGATTAAAATTAAATTTTTAAAAGGTTGAACGAATTTTTTTTGTCATCTAGTTATGTAATTAACCATTTCTATTTTTAAGTAACCATGAGTTAATTGGTCAACTGATTGTATGGTTGATTTTGTGATTTGAGTATAGCTTTTAGTAGCGGGTTAACATCCACAATACTATTCTAGATTATCATGTTATGAATACAAGTCAGTTTTATCATTTTGTCAGTTTATTTTAACTCAACTCTTAGGATAACAACCTATTGTAAAGGAAGAGCTAAAGTGCACCCAAGAGGTATTTAGCCCACTGGTAAACAAGCTTTGGCTTATACACCAGGTCACGGTTTCAAGCCTCCTGGGGAGCACCTCCACGAATTCGTGGAATACCCGAGGCCGTTCGTTAGGAGCTGCCCTTTAGCCACGCCCAAAGAGGGAGAAAGTTCCTCTTTCTAGACACCCAAAAAAAAAAAAAAAAAAAAGGAAGAGCTAAAGTGTAAAACCTTAAAATGTTGTGTACATATGATTATAAATTGTTGTAAGCTCTGCTCTCATGTTATCTAGACTTTATATATATTAAGATCAAGATTTTTGAATCTTTGCTCACCTGTCAATGATCTCTGAGAATAATTACATTAAGCAGGCTACCATTATTTTCGCAAAAACATGTAAAAACAAAGATTGATTATTACTTCAGATATTGTTAATAATATGAAATTTGTAATTGATAGATGTACAAAAATTAAATTGAATATCAGCTGTCGATTAACAAACATTTGATAATGCCGGCCTCCGATGTTAAGAATGAAGATGACAACAATAGTTATTACTTTCTTAATTTCAATCATTTCTCTGACTAAATACCAGCATTAGAAAAAAAAAAAAATAATCTTAAACAGAGCTGTTTGACTAGTAATTACAGTAATTTAGTAAATGTTGTTTACTATTATTTGTCATTTTCGGAATTTAAAATCATTATAGTACTAGATAGATGAGTAAATTTTAAAATTGGTCAATTATTTCCAGCTAGAGCTGGCTGAATCAAAATGCTGACAAATTGATCGCTATAAAGGGCTTAGGTACCTATTAGTCATATCAATTCTTCTACTGATCACTAGCTAGTACAGTACATAAATGGCCAATATTGTTGCTATTGTTTTACTTTTAATCATGGTATTTGTACTTTTTGTGATCGTAATGTTTTGCCGGATAGGCATGTATAGGTTATTTGATCGCCTTTGCGGACCGGAGCAGCCACAGCCTCAGGCGCCACGCGCAGCGGCCACACATGCCACGACAGGCCAGAACCGCCAACAGGGCGGCGGCCGCAATGCCGGGCAAATGGTGGTGATGATGACACCTCAAAATCGTGATCAATATAACAACAACATGTGTTCAATTTGCTTGAAGGCGTATCAACCCAATGACAACTTGAAGCTGGGACTGGGATGTTCGCATCGATTTCATGCTCATTGCTTGGACGAATGGCTTCGCTACAAAGGAGGTGCTTCGGCTTCATGTCCAATTTGTACCCTTTGTCCTCCGCTTCGAGTTCCAGTTCCAGCTTCGTCTCAATCATCTAGACAGCCAGTTCCCGCTATGTGACTTATTAATTATAATTTCATACATTATGTGCTATGTTTTTGGTTGGATAAAATAAATTCAAACACAAAAAAATTTCGTAGAATCATTTTCTGGAAAATTATTTCCACCCAACCAAAACTTAGCGGCCGATTGTGATCAATCACTGTAATGTATACAATTATGTGTGTTGCTCTTCACTGTAATTTAGAAGTTGACCGAGTTGATGGAAGCAAACATTTAATTGTCAATGTAATGGTGATAGAGAATTCTATATCGTATCGTGAGAGTGTATTTAGTTTCAGTGTTCGTGATCTAAACTGCAGATAATTGACGACTTGTTGAGTATCAATTTTAATATGGCATTTACTTGGATGTATTGATGATTATAATGTAACGATCACTATATAGTTATATGCATGCTAGCTCATATATAATGTTTTGATTAAAAAATCCTACGTGTACGTGGTAAGCAAGTTTTGTGAGTACCTTTATGAGTAACAGAGCAGTGCATCAACTGAGGAGTTGAATTCAGAATGTTGACAGAGAACAGTTGAGGTTTTCATATAATCCATATCCTACCATTTGAATGGGAGAAGTTGTTTGTGGCAAAACTCCAGCCATCACAAATGCTATGTTGAACAATATCAAGATTATTATGAATTACCTTAGTTTCAAGCAGGCCAAAGAGTCCAACCCTTGTATTATTCAGAAGCCACCTAACATCTGCATGTTTGGCAGGCTTATTTATTCCTCTAACATTTCACACCCCTATATTATCCGTTTGATGTGCCCCCAGGATCATTTGCATTAGCATGTTGTGTACCCTGGGAAGATACAGCAACAGTTGTTGTTCTGTATTTTTGCCGCCAGCATTATCATCAGTGTTCAGAACTTCAAATGTGTTAATTTGGAGATTGTACATTAGGAGCTTGAACCTCACTAGAACCTGTTTGTTTCTCTACAACATTCTTCTTTTTACCCATAACCATTTGAAAGCCATTAGCATCCACACGAGGTGTCTTTCTGGGTTGAGGTTTGGGCACCCATTTCTGCTTAACACCTTCTTTCTTCTTGCAGCTATCTTCCTTGTGATCATAGCTATTGCAGTTGGTGCACAAAACTGGCTTCCATTCATAAGTGACATACATTTTGATATACCATATCATTCACCTCATTCTGAAATGAGATTACATTAGCGAATTCTTGATTCAGTTCCACTTCTACCAATACCCTAGCATAGCTAAGCATGGATTTACTTGCAGTGGCTGCATCACTTCTTATGGGTTTTCCAACTAGGCTAGCAATTTCATTCAGAGCATTACAACCCCAATATTTCAAATCCAAGTTATGAAATTGAATCCAAATGGGTACTGTTTTAATATTCTCTTTTCTAACATCCATATCAGACCTCCATGGCCTCACAATCAGAGGCTTCTTGTCAAATATATAATATCCAGTTTCCAGCACATTATCTCTATTTTTCATTTTTGCAAAGCGCACAATAAACACTCCTTTCGCCATCATAGCAATCTTATCAATGCCCAAATGACCCCAAACCCTCCTCAAGTAGCCTTCCATTATTGAGAAAGGGGGGTTGGCACCTAATACATAACAAACAATCGAGTTCGACCAAAAATCAATTTCAGTCTGCACATCCTTCATATTATTATTATTATTATTATTATTATTATTATTATTATTATTATTATTATTATTATTATTATTATTATCGTCACTCATTATTGCGTACTACTATCGAGAGATCATTTAGGGTACGTACTTATGAAGTTATGAAAAATATTAAGAGATATGCCAAAGATGAATGATACATCTCAAATGGTGGTTATTATTTTGGCATTTACACTTCATAACTTTATGCATATACACATGCTAGGGATACCAATTTTGAAAAGCGACTCGAACATCGAAGCAAGTAGATGTTGACTTGTTGAATATGGCAAGAAACGAACAAATGAATGGAGTACGAGACAATTTTGCAAATGAAAGGAGTTCTGTGTTGTTGTTATACAAATAAGCTGTGTTGCATTTAATTTTTTTTTTTTTTTTACAGACAAAAAATTCAGAGCAACAGCAGCAGCAGCAACAGCAACAGCAGCAGCAGCAGCAGCAGCAACAACAACAACAACAACAACAACAACAACAACAACAATAATAGTAGCTCAATTCAAACCAGTTCAGTTCGGCTCAATTAAGTTTTTTTCCAGGTAAAGAGTGTTGAGTTGATGGAGACTAAATCTTGGATTCCATCCTTGGATGCATTGTGGTTTAATGCATTGGTCAATTCCAAGTTTATTACTAGTTATTTTGTCCTTAATGGTTGTAACTCTTATGTTTATAGCCATTGAATAGGGGGGTTAACATACTAGTAATTGGTGTAACTTCTCTAGTAAATAGGTAGTCAATGGGGTAGCTTGATAGTCATTCAAGTACTATAAGTACCTATGGTAGACTAGAGATTGAAATGTCCTTGAAAATTGTAAT
>BSSO01005196.1:0-13444 GCA_030267885.1 Mesembryanthemum crystallinum | reverse complement strand
GTGATTTGTAATATTTTCTTTTTGAGGACATCTTGTTCTCTTTTCTTGTAACATTTCTCTGTTATTAGTACAATTTTTCTTTATCAAAAAAAATAATAATAATTCAGCCCACGTATCAAGCTCCTTTATTAACTCGGGTCAACAACCTCTGTACCATCTTCAAGCTGCAATTTATCATTTGTGCTCATAGGCGTAGCTGCTGCTCTGCAACTGTGCATCCCAAACCTGAATAAAAGATCTCTTGCATACTTGTGCTGCGATAGAAATATCCCATCTTCAACTTGCTTCACCTCAAGTCCAAGGAAATGTTTCAAAATTCTCAAGTCTGACATTTCGAACTCTATAATCATTGGTGACTTTAATTTAGCAACAAGAGTTTTAGAAGACCCCAAATGAATCATGTCATCTACATAAATGTAGACAACTAGTAAATCACCTTTATCATGCTTTTTCACATATAATTTAGGCTCATTCTCACTCCTAACGAAACCATTTTGCAAGAGATATGAGTCAATTCGTTTATGGGCTTGTTTTAGCCCGTAAAGTGTCTTCTTGAGCCTATGGACTTTGTTTTCATTGTTACTTACAACAAACCCCTCAGGTTAACTCACATAAACTCCCTCCTCTAAGTCCCCATTTAAAAACGCAGATTTCACATCAAATTGATAGACTGGCAAATTCAACTTAGCAGCTAAGGACAATAGAGTTCTCAAGCGAGCAACGGGTGAAAAAATTTCATCAAATTTTGATGTTGTGTGATGTATATAAGGACTTGTTTCTCGAACTTGAGGGAAAGCCTACAGACTTTATCAAAAATTTGATAATTTTGAACATCCACTTTCTCAGCAAGATTGGTATTTAAACCTCCTATGAAACGTGCTATGCATTGTTCCTCCCATTCTTGGACATCACACAACAAAGCAAGATACTCAAACTCACGTATTTATGCCCCTACACTCATGTTGTCTTGCTTGAGGGTAGTCATACGTATGTAGTTTTGTTGCTCAAACTCGCGGGGAACAAACTTTCTTCTCATGTGCTTCTTTAACTTCTCCCAAGAGTCAATCTCGCACTCTTTGCCTCATCAAATTATCATACCAAGTCCAGCAAACTTGATGAGTTTCAACACACCAATCTTGAATTTCTCGTGGTCATCAAACTCTTTATACTCAAAAAGGTTGTCTACAGTTCTTACCCATTCAAGATATACTTCTGGATCCAAGTCACCATCAAATTGTGGAATCTCAAGCTTTAACCCATGATCGTCATGTTCCTGCCTAAATCCTCCTTGAAGATGTAGTGGATGACGTCTCTGGCCATCTTCTCCAAAGCTAATACCAACAGATGTCAGCGCAGTTTGAACATGCTCTTGAATTTGTAGGCCAATGTTTTGGGTTATACTAGCTTCACGCTCATCCATATACTCTGCCATCTTCTTGAGCATCTCATCTATGTCACCAGTCATGGTGAAAGATATCAACTTTAGTATCATTGGAATTTAAGAAAATCCCAAGCCTTAGCTATGATACCAATGTGATGCATATAAATATGCTTTATTGCAGCGGAAAAATAAAAAAACTTTTTTTTTTGGTTTTTTTTTTGTGATTTTTGGGTTTATGGAATAAAAACGATAATTTGTCTAATCTCGAAATCAGGCTAGGCCACACGGTTAGGTATCACACAAGGGTTTAATTCACTCAAACTCACTAAGACAATGATAGAATTATGGGCTGAAAGCCACAAAGACAAACAAAGATTTAAGAACTCACAAAGAAAACTTAAACCCGGTTAAGAACTCACAAAGTGAACTTTTGAACTCTCGATTTCATTAATCAAATCACCATATGAAACAAACAATTACACGGCCCTATTTATAGGGAAAATAAAGTAGCTTGCAGAAAAAGAAACTAAATAGAATTTGGAAACTGTCCAAGTCCTAGACTAACTAGAATTAGGAAAATTAAATAAGATGACGTTCCTAAAAGATAATACTTCCGAAAGATAAACTCTCCTAAAAAGACTGCTAAAATATCTCTACTTTATTGACTCTAGAATAAACTAGGAAACAAATAATAACCATATGAAACAAACAATTACACGGCCCTATTTATAGGGAAAATAAAGTAGCTTGCAGAAAAAGAAACTAAATAGAATTTGGAAACTTTCCAAGTCCTAGACTAACTAGAATTAGGAAAATTAAATAAGATGACGTTCCTAAAAGATAATATTTCCAAAAGATACTCTCCTAAAAAGACTGCTAAAATATCTCTACTTTATTGACTCTAGAATAAACTAGGAAACAAATAATAAGACTCCTAAATAAAATAAAATTATTCCCGATGCTCTTACATCATTGTGCATAGCCCTTAGCTACGAGCCTTGCTTTGTACCTCTGTATGCTGCCATTAGTATGAAACTTTATCTTGTACACCCACTTGAAACCAATAGGTGTCTTGCCATGTCTTGTTATCTACAGTAGGTCCACCAACTCCCATGTCTTGTTATACTCGATTGCTCTAATTTCTTCAACCATTGCATCTTGCCATTCTAGTACTTCAACCGCTTCTTCAAAAATTTGGGCTCTGTCACATACAAAGCAAACGAGCACGATTCATAAATCTCCCGCAGAGATGTGAACTTTTGGGGAGGTGTTTCAGAACTGGAGCCCGAACTTGAACTTGAAGATGAGGCACCGCTACTGCCTGGAGTTGATGTTGCGTTGCTGGTGTGTGGGTTGCTGCTTGGGGTTGAAAGCGAGCTACTGGTTGGGCTTCTTGGTTCTGTGTTTGGCTTTAGTGGACCTAGTAGCCTGATTTGAGAAATAAAATAAGGCTGCTTGTGCCTTTTCTTCTCGATTGCTCTGATATCACAATTTGTTGGAGTAGAAAGCTATAAGCCAAGAGAAGTAAATGAGAAGAAATAAACTCTGATTTTCATTGCATTCAAAAAACTGAACATCAGTGGCCAATATATAGACTACTTGCTAACAAACTCACTCCACAACACAAGCAACTACCCAAATAAAGTGGAAGAACATGCCCACTAAGTACATGACTTATAACAATAAAAATAAACAAATGACGACTTGTGCTAATTGACTCTTTAAACAACCACTCTGTAACTAAAAACTAGGAATTGAAAAACATGAAAATAGGAACTGATTTGACTAAGTAATTTTGAAGCATTAAAACAACAGTCGTAAGCCTATGTAGACACCACCATGGTAAATAGTTTTTCGCCAGCCTATTCTGGTAAATATTCTCCATTTCAACGCTATTTCAAAAAAAAAATTATCTTTATAAGCTATAAGATATTTATGAGTTATGTAGATTTTTCTAGAGATATATACCAAATATATTTTTTTGTATCATTGAAATCCTCGAGTTTTTGTAGAGAAGTATTTTTAGCTTATTTTGCTTCTACATAGAGGAAAAATCATATTATTCCGCTACTTCCTCTACTGGTAATTACCTATATTTTGGCTTTAATACAATTTTTTTTTATAAAGAAAAAAATAATATTATGCAGCTGTTGGTTTTGTAATCTTCCCCAACAAACTGGTATCAGAGCAAGGTTTGTTAGAAAATTCGTGCAGAAGAAAATGGAAGATACAATGACCCTCTCGAGCATGACTAGGTTGACATCCTCCAACTACTCAATCTAGAAGTCTTGAATGGAAGATATCCTTTATCGTAAGGATATGTATAATACCATTGAAAAAGAGAAGAAAACCGAAAATAAGACAAGATGTCTGGAAGTTGGAGAATCGAAAAGTTGTTGGTTTAATCCGACAATAAATTGATCATAGCGTGTTTCAGCACATGGCAACTGAGACTAATGCCTACAAGTTTTGAAAAAAAGCTCAAGGCAATGTATGAGTGGAAGACAGCTTTAAATAAAGCCATCTTGGTGAGAAGGCTAGTCCAACTATTATACAAAGAAGGTAAAAATATGGCATAAAACTTGAATTTTAGGGCATTGTTAATTAGCTAGCTTGTGTGAGTATGGATATTGACAGCGAGAAACGCTTGTTTTCTGATTTTCTCGTTGAGCAATTATGCTCCGAATGGTTCATTTACATTAAAGATGGTGAAGGATAGCTTATTTAATGAAGAAGCTAGGAGAAAAGAATTTGCTTCTATGAGTCAGAAGCAAATGTTGTTGAAACTGAAAGTTGGGGGAGGCCTAGGCACATATGCTTCCAGTACGAGAAAAAGTACCAAAAGAAGGCCAGAGGCAGATCAAAATCAAGAAAAAGATTCGCTTGCTTTATTGCCATAAGCCGAGACATAAGTAAAGTAAATGTAGATTGTGGATGTGCGACATGAGAGCCAAGAATGAAAAAGAAGTGAAAATTAAGATACTAGAGATGTTAATGCAACAAAGGTAGGTGATAATGTTTTCTTTGCCGGTGATGATTTTTTTTATAATTTAGCAAACGGAAACTGCAATCGGGTGGTTGATACTTAAGCATCATATCACCTAACAGCCCATAACGAATACTTTTCATCTTATACGAGCAATGATCTAGGCTATGTTAAGATCGGCAACGATGGATCCTTCAAAATTGTTGGTATTGGTGATGTTTGTGTGGAAACCAATACCAGTTGTAAATTAACACTCAAAGATAGAGTGTAAGACATATTTGTGATATTCGGCTAAATTTTAATCTCAGTCGAAAAGCTCAATGATGAAGGATATGTAAACCACTTTGCCAATGGAAAGTGGAAATTTTCAAGAGGCTTGTTGGTTGTTGCACATGGAAACAAGCAACATAGCCTATATGTCACGCAGGTTAAGCTCAGAAAGGAGAAAACAAATGTAATTGGAGATTCTTTATCTAATCTATGGCATAAGCGGCTCAAGCATAGGAGTGAGAAGGGCATACAGATCCTCACTCGAAAGTAGCTACTCCCAAACTTGAAAAATATGTTTCTGAAACCTTGTATTGAATGCTTAGCTGGCAAACAACACATAGTTGCATTTCAAATCAGAAGACCAAGTGTTTCAAAATTTGGTTCATATAGATGTTTTCCCTATGAAAGAGAAATGGCTTGGTGGAGCATGGTATTATGTAACTTTCATTGATGACCATTCCAGGAAAGTGTGGGTCTTTACATTAAAAAGTAAAGACCAAGTGCTTGAAGCATTCAAAGAATTCCATGCCAAGGTTGAACGAGAGACGAGCATGAAGTTGAAATGTGTTGGAGAGGACAATGGTGGTGAGTATAGAGGTCTGTTTGAAGAATATTGTAGAAGATTTTGGAATCAAGCTTGAGAAGATAGCCCCAAAGACACCGCAACACAATGAAGTTCCAGAAAGAATGAATCAAACAATCATTGAAAGGTTTTGATGTATGTTGTCCCATGCTAAGCTGCCTAAATCCTTTTGTGGTGAAGCGGTGAAGACTACAAATTAACTTTTCCCCTTCAGTTCCTCCTAATGGTGATATATCAAAAGGTTTGGTATGGGAAAAATGTGAACTATGGGAATCTCAAGGTTTTTGGATGCAGAACCTTTGTTCATATTCCAAAGGATGAAAGATTAAGCTTTACAGTTAACAACGCAGTGCATCATTAGTGGTTATTCAGTTGTGGGATCCAGTGCACAAGAAGATTATTCGAAGCGGAGATGTTGTTTTCTTTGAAGATCAAACCATTGAAGAAATACTAAAACATGCAAGAGAAACACCAGATAAGGAGGTACCGGTTGTCTTGGATCCAGTTCCTCCTCTAACTGAAACACAAGACACTGAAGAGGAAGTTCAAGAAGAACAAAGTGTTGATAGTGAGGATGCGGGAATTCAATGCTGCATTTGAATGAGACACAAACAGGCCAGTATCTAGAAGGAGCACCAGGGAATGTCGACCATCTACACAATACACATCTGATGATCATATGTTCCTCACTGGTGGGATAGGATCTCTTGAAGAAGAAATCTGTATGGACTAACCCGATGGTTTTTAAGTTAAGGGTAAGGAGCACCTTGTAGCCTTAAATAGCCACTTGATAAGAAAGTTAAGGGTATTTTAATACTTTCAACGGAAATTTTTGCCAAAATTGGAAGTGTAAGCTTAAATTGTGAACATACCAAAACGAAAAACATAGCCTTAAATAAGGAACGGAGGGAGTAAAAGATTCAATGAAGGAGACTCCATGCTTTCTCATAGTGTGTAATTGTACTTGCTGGTCAAGGTTCCGAAAATCTTTTGCACAATTCTTAAATCAGAGATATTATTGTCTTTGCATAGTTTAGAGATAGAAATAATGTTACGTGAAATAGATGGAACACATAAGACATTAGAGAATTGTAAGTGTTTAGAAGATGTAGGGAGAGAGAAATAACCAATGGGTGATGAGAAGAGCCGAGTTTTCACCAATAATAAGTTTATCGGATCCATCATAGGGAGCATGGAGGGAGAGGTTTGCTAGGTCATTGGTGACGTGGTGACTAGCACCACTATCAAGGAGAGCCACGTTTGAGTGGTCGAGGATGGGGCGGTATAGGCAGCGTGCGCCTGTGGAGGGTAGTAGTTGGTTGTAGGGGCACAGATGGAGGATGGGGGAGGCGGGACAACAATGGTGGGGTGGGCCTTCTTGAAGTCAAGGCATTGCGAAAGGACATGGCCCGCACAGCTGGCACTTGGCGAGGAAAGACTTGGGAGAGGGGTTGGTGCCGGATGTGGAAGAGTGGGTGTTGGTAGTGGCCGAGGGAGGGGAAGGGTTGTAGGCTGGCGGTTGAAGGGGTGTTTGTAGGCGGCAAGGACAGATGGGAAGATGTCGAGGTTCGGGTTGGATGGGGGATTTTTGTAGGTGACTTCATAGTTGATGAGTATGGAGTTCTTCAAGGGTATCGCGACCATTGATGGTATCAATGATGGGTTTATAGGTTTCATAATCAAGACCTTGAAGAATTTTGGCTATGATGTCTTTGTGGTCCATCAGTTTGCCCATGGCGGCTAGTCTATTAGTACAAGCTTTGATAGACTGCACATAGTCAGTAATGGTTTGGTAGTTTTAGTGATGTTTTTGAGGTTAGCCTTTATTTGAAGGATATGACCCCAAGAGGAATTGGCATAAGTTTTGATAAGGAATTGCCATGCTTGTACGGTGGTTAAGGCATGACAACGAGAGAACCAATGGAGGAGGAAAGGGTGCCGAGAAGGGCACCAAATAAGAGTTAGTCTTGACGGCTCTATGTGAGATAGGCCAGGTTTGGTGTAGTGGTAACGACGGCGTTGGTGAGGGTGGCGACGGGTGGTGGTGTTGTGCCATCAACGAAGTGATAGAGGTCATAGCCTAGAAGGATGGATTTGATTTGTGGAATAGTTGGTGGGGTGAGTTTGGTGACGTTGAATTGGATGAGAATAATGGGTTTAGAGGGCTAGTTTTTGTTGGGTATGACAAGGGGACCGAATTTAACCATGGCAAAGGAAGATCTCTGATACCATGTAAAGTTTGAGAGTGTTTAGAAAGCTTAAGTTTCATTCATCAGTATTTGACAAATATATATACAGAGGAGAATCCTACAATAAAGGGAATAGTATAACCTAATCCTATAAGTGAAGAAACAGAATAAAAGAAAAGTTCTACCTAAAGAATAGGAGATTACATAGAGATATACTAGAAAGTGAATAACAATATCATACAAGAGAATCAATCAAATTAATATATGATAATCAACAAAAGAAGAATAATGAAGTCTCCTTCAGTGAATCTTTTAATCAACACACAATGATCAATAACTATCTTCCTATATCCATGGTTTGGTCATAAAGGATTCAAACTTCTTGTACTATCACGCGGTGCTTGTTTTTAAGCCATACAAACTCTTTTGCAGTTTATATACAAGATGTTCCTTTCCGTTAACTTGAAAATCTTCGAGTTGCTCCATATAGATATCTTTTCAAGATCACCATGAATGAATATTGTTTGGGTTTTTCTCTATGGTGCAATTGTGTTTTCAAAAAAAATTCAAAAATGCTTGTTTTAAAATAAATTCCTCGTCGTGTCCTTAAACTATTAACTATCAGTTGATGGTACCCATCTAGCATTATAACTCAAGGTTAAGTAGCGTTAAGTGATGACATGGATCACCACCTTTCGCCACACCACTCTTTGCCTTGCCCAACTTCGGTTCCCACCTTCTCCGAGCCCTAGTCCCCTCTCCTCCCCCCTGCAAATGAAATTGACTACTTCTCTCTCTGCCAAAGCTCCCCAATCCCCGTTGAGTTTCTCTCTCCTCCCCCTGCCAGCCTCCCATCTGATTTTCTTCCCCCCCCCCCCCCATTAGCAGCTAGGGTAATGAAGTAAATTCACATTTTACCTAACGAATGCTAAATGGTTGGTCACTTGATGCACTTAAATAATAGGAAAAATTTCACTTTAGTGCCTTGGCAAATTCATTAATTAGTAATCTATGTTTTTACTATTTTCACTTTGGTGCCCTATAAATTACAAAATAGTTACACTTAAATACATTCCGTTAATTCCGTTAAAGATTCTGTTAAGATAATGACATGGCAACTATTATCAAGGGTTTTTGTGTCATTTCATATCCTATTCTCTCTCCTCTCCTTCCCCTTAACACTGTTATTTCCCTTCCCCACCCTGTCCTCTGCTAAAACCAATCAACCTCCAGGCCATCTCTCCCTCCCTCACCAGTCCCGCCTCCCTTCTCTCTCCTCTCGGCCACACCAACCCACCTACCCCGACAACCACCGCCTACCTCCTCCGCAAAAACCCATTACCAACATCCCACTGCGGTGAGTTGGGTCGGAACTCGGTGACTGGGGAGGCGAACTCGCGGGAATTGGCGGTGAACCGGAGAGCTTCCCATTGAAGGTCGCAGAATCGACGTTTGAAAGGCTTTGATGACGGAGTGATTAAGGGAGCTCGAAGGTCTGGTTTGATCTGGTGGCAATGGCGAAAGTAGATGAAGGGATGGAGAGAGAAAGTGAGAGTGTGAGCTCCATTGTTGCGTAGTTTAGAAGGGTAAGCAAGCATTGATCAATTGCACTTTCTGATTTGATTGATTTCTATGCTTTGCTCTTCTTGTTGTAAATTTTTGTAAAATGGGTTTTATCGATTTTGATCCAATGTGAATCTGAGTTTGATTTACTTGAACCTTATTGATCTTTGAGTGGAATTTCTTATAGCCATTATTTTATTGGGTGATCAATGTGGGGCATTTATGGTTACTATTGTTTGTGAATTTGTGATGATACACAAATGTTATAATCTAATGGGCATTAATTTCCTTGCTCTCATTTTGAATTTTGTGAGATGGTTGATTAATTTGTGGTTCTAATTTTCTTATTTAGAATTAGTGTGTGGTGCTTATGCAAAGCATCAAGGTACAACAGGGATGACGATTTTCACAGCAGAGTGGTGATGGTGCTCGCCTGAGATGGCAAAGAAGAGGAGCAGCAAAGGAGAGAGAAAGGATAAGGGTTTGCTGTGAGAGGAAACAAACAAAAAGAGGAAATTAAAAAGGAAATAATAAAGAGGAAAAAAGAGAGTTTAAGTGGGGGTAATCTAGTCTTTTAATATATCTTTATTTTTAGCATTTTTAAAAAATAATTGCCACGTCATCATCTTAACAGAATCTTTAACAGAGTTGACGGAATGTACTTAAGTGTAACTGTTTTGTAATTCATAAGGCACCAAAGTGAAAATAGTAAAAATATAGGTCACTAATTAATGAATATGCAAAACCTCAGGGCACCAAAGTGAAAATTTTCCTAAATAATAATTCATGGGCACCATGAGGAATAATTTTTTAAAATAAGCATTTTCGAAATTTGTAAAAACACAGGGGTACCATAGAGAAAAACCCATATTGTTTATACATCAAGCTGCTTAACTTCCAAATTCATAGTAGCAGCTAAACCAAGAATTATTTGAATTGAAGACATGTTAACAACAGGAGAGAATATCTCTTCAAAGTCAATGCATTTTCTCTGTTTTAATCCTTTCACACATAGTCTAGCTTTATACCTTAGGTTGTGAGTTATTGCCTTCTACCTTGATTCCTTACACCCATTTATTCTTCAAAGCCTTCCGAACTGGTGGTTAGTGTACAAAGTCAAAAGTGTGGTTCTCGTGCAAGGATTCATCTGTTCTTGGATGGCTTCATACCACTCGCTCTCAAGCCGAACACCAAGTAAGCTCGACTCAGCTCGATTTAAAATACTCAGGCTTGAGTGCCAATTACAACTCGGTTTGAACATATGATTTTCACCTAAATCATCCGTATTATATTGGCCAAAAACAACATTTTGAAAACAACTTGCTAAACATTATGTAACTTATGTTTTAAAATAGCTACGATATAGTACTATCTTAAGGTTTGTTTAGGCTTGCGAGCCCACAAGCTGAGTACTGTTGAGCTCGAGGTCGACTCATTTAAAGTTTGAGCCGCGAGTTCGAGCTCGAGCTCGAGTTCGGTTCGTTTAGTAAACAAACCGAGCCTGAGCCGAGCGAACCGTTCCCAAACAGTTTGCAAGCGACTTGGCTTGTGGCCAGCCCTAGGTGGATATAGCTTGGATATAGCTTGCTTAAAGGACTATGGCTTTCCCCTCTCAGTGAGTAGTATATATTCATCAGTTGTTTATCATGTAGATGGTCTAACATTCTCTAATACCCCTTTTCAATACTAGTGCTTGTGGTGGTTCATTCAGATGTTGCATTGAATTTCTAGCATCATTACCGTCACCACTTTGTTCTTCTTGATTTCCGTCCCCATTTTCTTCTGATACAGTTGGACGAAGAACTAGATCCTAAACTACCGGTACCTCTATATTCGATGTTTCTCTTACAAATTTTTATACGTCTTCAATGGTTTCATATTGGAAGAAGAAAACATCTCTACTTTGAATAATTTTCTTATGCATCGGATCCCACAAATTTCTAAGTTTAGACCTTTTTATGGAATATAAACAGAGGTTCTGCATTCAAAGACCTAAGATCTCATATTTTACGCTTTTCCTGAGTAGATCTTTTTCAAAGGTTAATATAAACTTTGCGTGCGACAACAACATCAAATTCGTTCAGTGATTATTCAATTTATTCTTTCAAAAAGCAGTGTCTTTGGTTCTGTTTTCTCAGTATTCTAAATCTTGTACAATTTTCTTCAAATGGGCCACTTGGGCCACTATACTCACCACCTTGTCCGCTCGAACACATTTCAACTTCATGCCCATTCCTCATTCAACCTTGGCATGAAACTCTTTGGATGCTTAAGCGCTTGGTCTTTGCTTTTTAACCTAAAGACCCATGCTCTCCTGGAATGATCATCAATGAACGTGACAAAATTCGATTCTCCACCAAGCAATTTCTTTTTTAGGAGCAAACATTTGTATGAACCAAATTTAATTTGGTCATCTCTTTGCCATCCAAGTAATCAACATAAGCTTTTCAAGTATATATATCTTTTTAAGTATGGGAGTAGCTATTTTCCAGTTAGGATCTGCAACCCCTTCTCACCCATATACCCGAGCCGCTTATGCCATAGCTCTTCACAAGAATCTGCTTTAGCTACAATTGTCTCCGCTTTCCTCAGCTTAACTTGTGTGACTTATAGGCTATGGTGCTTGTTTCAACTTGCAACAACCAATGAGCCTCTAGATAGCTTCCACTTCTCACTGACAAAGTGGTTTTCTTTTCCCTCATCAATGAGCTTTTCGGCTGAGATCAGTTTTAACCGAGTATCAGGAAATCTCGCATCTTTGAGTGTTACTTGACAATCGGTGTTGGTTTCCACACAAACATTTCCAGTACCAATAATTTTGGACGATCCATCATTTCTCACCTTAACCTAGCTAAACCATTACTCATATAGATGAGAAATATTCTTTATGGGCTAGTAGGTGATATGATGCATCGATATCAATCACCCAATTGCAGTCTTGGAAGATCATAGCAACAATCATCATTGGCAAAGAAAACTTCATCATCTACCGCTGTTGCAGTAAAATCTCTAGTATCGTTTTTTCTCCTCCTTTTCATTCTTGGCTTTCATGTCGTACTTCTATAGTCTGTACTCGCTTTGCTTATGTCAAGTGAACCCTTTTCTAGATTTTGATTTACCTCTTGATTTCTCTTGGGACCAGGAGCCTCTATGCCTAGATCTGCCACTTGTTTTTTGACATTTGCGTCCGATTGACTAGTAGAAGAAAATTCTTTCCTCGCTTTCACCGTCTCCAATGTTAGTGAACAGTTTCAAGGATAATTGCTCAACGAAAAAACAAGAGTTTCCTAGCTATCGGGTAAGAAGCAAGGCTTGGACTTCGTCATCGATATTCATGTTGACACTAGCCAGCTATACCTTGAAATTCATTCAGGTTTTATGCCATAATGTTTCCTTCTTTATACATTAGTCACACCAACCTTCACCAACCTTCTCACCAACAAGGCTTTATTTAAACACGCCTTTCTTGCATACATTGCCTCAAGCTTTTCCATAGCTTGTAGGCATTGGTGTCAGTCGCCACATGTTGAAACACGCTTTGATTAATGTGCTGTCGGATTAAACCAACAATTTTTCGATTCTCCAACTTCCGGACTTCTTGTGTTTTGTCTTTTCGCTTCTTTTTTCGATGGGATTATACGAGTTCTTACTTAAAGAGATATCTTCTATTTGAGGCTTCTAGATTGAATAATTGGAGGACATCAATCTAATCATGCCCGAGAGGACCATTGTATCTTTTGCTCTACACAAACTTTTTGCACACCTTGCTAGAATACTAGTTTTTTGGAAAGATACAAAACTACTAGCAGAATAACGTTCCATTTTAATCTATGTAGAGGAAAAATAGGTTAACAAGACACATTTAGAGAGAAAAGAAAAGAAATAAATTTTTTAAAATAACTAGAGAATGCCAATAACAACAATATATAACACTATATATGCTTTTGAAAATTTGAATTTTTGAATTATTTGAATGTTTACATTTGAAGGTATTCATAACCTATCTTTCTAAACCTCAAAATGGCTGATAAAGCTGTCTGCACTTCTTATTTATTGTGAAGATGCCGATATTCATCGCACTTCGGATCACGAGTCAAACGGAAACAGCCTCTCTATTCTCCCAGGGTAAAGGCTGCGTACAACCGACTCCCCCTTACTCCGCCTAGGCGGAGTCTTTTTGGAGGCATTGGGGTGATATTGATGTTGATGTACTATATAAGGAGAAATCTCAACAAATGACGCTTTAATCCGCTAAGGTTCCAACAAATACAACCATAGTTAAGCACTAGAAGGAGAGAAGAAGAGGGGGAGAGAAAAGAATGTTGTTTTGAGATTTCTCAATCTCTGTATTTATTCTGGTTTTGGAAGATGACTTAATTTTGTTTCCTAGCCAATGAAACAACTATCCAAAACTATGACTTCCAGGATAATAAGAAAATTAATTACTTAAAAATATGAGTAACTCTCTTGTA
>BSSO01005195.1:0-13444 GCA_030267885.1 Mesembryanthemum crystallinum | reverse complement strand
TGGCTCTTATGAGACCTTTGAATCAAATCTATAAAGATATGTACAATGTCTTCCATATTAAATTTACATAACCAACATCCATTTTGAAACTCTGTGATTGAAAAAAGTCAGTAATGTTTATGTAGAATTGTGCAGAATAACAAATGAGAAACCAGCTAATAGAAGACACTAAATACATAATCGAAATAAGTGAACATAATGCATAGGCATAGAGTGAGCAACCAGGCTATAGGTGGTTTCGAGTCATATTGGCTAAAAAAGCAGTAATGTATCCGAGCTTTATATTATTTGTGAAAGAACAATACTTCATTGCTAAAGCAAAGATTATGCATAATGATTAGGAATAGAGGTTTACATTAGGAAATAGCTAATTCCCTATTTAGAAAGATTCGACCACCATAAGAAATAGGATATAATAAGAACGAAGAGTTAAACAGGAACAGGGAGTTTTAACATGAACTGCTAGAATTCCTTGATCAATCCATTGCACAACCGTATTTCTAGAAACAAGCTGATTGATTCAAATATAAAATGAATTCCCCGATAGATATCAGCATTCATTAGCACAGCACAAGTAAATAAAGTTTCTTAAGTTTAATGTGTTCATCTGTTTAACATAGGATTGAAGCCTCAACGAGTTTTAAAGAAGAATTCAGCACAGATCACAAAAAGCTACAGAGAAGTACTCATAGTAATAATCAACAATAGATAGATACTTCCACAACACATTTTCTTTACGTAAAATTGGTACAACAATGTGATTTTGAATCTCTTACCATCTGGGCGCACTACCAATCCAAATCATACTTCAAGAAATATAAACCATGCTGCCTAGTCACAGAGAACTAAAACGAGCATCACATTATCAGCTTGAAGCTTCAAACCAAAATGACAAAGTAACAACATCAATTAACAGCTTATCGGAATTAATTAAGATGTGAGTAGGGTTATTTATACTTCACATTGACTGTAATCATAAAGAATCACACCAGTCTTCTTCACATACACAATCTTCTTAATTGAACTAAATGAGAATTGAATGAATAGTAATAGGTCAGGAAAAAAAAAGTTGCAGAACTAAACTATAAACTGAATGCTGAATGGTATGTAACGACGAAATAGACCGAGCCTTGATCTATGTTTTCCATAATTACCACGCTTTTCTATAAAAACTGAGATCAGTTCCTAAGAGTACATTCCCACCAAGAAGAATAGGAAATAAAGGAGTTAGACAAGATGATCACATTGATGCTGATGGATTTGATCTGGAAAAAGAAGAGTGCTATCAAAGCTGAATGATCCAAGACAAATGACTTGCTACGCCTGCTTTTGCAGTCGGTTCACCACACTAATGCAGCAGAAAACTCGACAGACTTGAAGTTTAGCAATATGATCATTGAAGAAGTGATTGAGAAGTGCAAGCTATTCTACTTGGCTAGACAGGAAACAACTGCAAACCTGCTGACGTGGACACAAATCATATCAGTGCACCAGGATTTGCAAGAGAATGCGTGAGAAGAAGGCTATATTTGGCAAAACTAGCTGATAAGGTACCTAATAAGGTAGTATAGGATTAAAATAATAGTTCAAAGTTGTTATTACGTAGTGACAAACTAGCTGAAAATGTAGTTTTTGTGAAAAGCCTGTTAACATAGCTTCTCAAAACTAGCTGAAAAAGTTCAAGTTGAGAGCAAAAAGGTAAAAATAGTTACATAAACTGTTTGGTTGCAGAGAGAATAAAAAACTAGCTGATAGCTGAAAAGAGGTGGCTGAAGTTGAAAAGGTAGCTGATTTTTACCCAACATAGCCGAAGTTCTACATGTATAATTTGTGGAAGAAACTTTGTTGATCATGAAGCAATTACCCATATGAGTAAGTTTTCTATAGATCACAAACAGCAACCAACATTAAAGGGTTTTTTCTTGATTTATAATTATTGCTTTTCTACTGTATTTCTTCCCTTATTTTGGGTTTTTCAGGTAACAAAGATACTCGATCTAAAAGGTTCTCACTTCCCAGACTGTACTCTCCCAGCTAATCACGACAAAGTTAAAACATAACCGTCCAAACTGCAGAGACAGGGGCCACACAGCTTCAAATTTCTCACACAGATAGTTCTCTTAGGATATCAAGCAAAATTACAACATTAACCAAACATGGGTTTGCTTGAACAAATGAAAATTAGATTCAAAATAACATCAAACTTGACAATATATGAAACTTAGAGATGTGATGAATTGTGCTCATAAGTTCAGACTCCTTGATTTTACCTGCGGTCTTCAAAATCATCCATCTTCTATAGTTGTTCTATTCACGCGAAAGAAGTTGAAGTATGGGCTCCCAATCCTTTGTGCAACACCAAGCTCTCTACATGTGTATACATGAATTCTACAGAGCGAACAGATTTTGCCAGCTGACATATCTCACCACTTCTAATGTTGTATGATATCAGTTCCTGATCTCTACATATAAGAAATACACCGCTCTTCTTAACATAAAAGATCCTCCCAGATAAGCCTCTCACATGTTTGAAGATTCTACATTCACTCGAACTTATATCCCTCGAATACCATTTGGTCCATCGCTCTTTTCCTCCATCCTTGTTGACCCTTACCCATATGTACATGCGACCAGAGGAAACACCCAAAAGTGCAACCGAGTCATCGAGGAGGAAAAGCAATCTTACAACAATAATGTCGCCGTCAGCCAGCGGGAGTTCCAAAAGGCTGAATTCTTCGGCATTGAAGTCAAAGGAAAGAAGACGCTCCTCCACATCTGCGCAGTTTCTTAAATAAGGAGACATTAACCAGTGTGCAGCCCCATTGGTGGAAACCGGGTAATCAAATCTTAAAGAGTAATCTCCCGGAACAACAAAACTGTTCAATCGCCAGCAGCCCTCGCCAACTCCATAAACAGCAAACGGTCGCTGTTGCGATTCCCAATCAGCATGACATCGAAAAGCAACTACCTTATAGTCATTACTTGAAGCGGAAAATCCTACGGCATATACACTTTTAACATAGGTGTAAATATCACAGATTAAACAACGAGGAAGTCGCAACGATTTTCTAATGGAAGGGTTCCACAACCGCAAGTCATCCGAGTAGTGCACGAGCAAGATCAACCCATCAATACCAACCAAGGGCTTGTAAGGTTTAGGAATCTTGATCAAATGAAATCTCCTGAATGTGTCACTATAGCGCATGGCAATACTTATACGTTGTCCACAAATACGATTAGCACGACCCTCGTAATGGATAGTTGAAACGTGACAGTACTTTTCAATTTCATGAGTGTTGAAGCAATTGAGGTGCATTGATATGAAATTAGGGTTATCAATTATGTCGCGCCAAGTTTTGCAAACGCACCTGAATCTCAACAGGGATTTTACGGGAAGTCTGGCGAGCACATCCGTCAAAATTTCCGCCGGAAAATAGCCGGGTAATGATATTATTTGCTTCCTTCTCTTCATTCTTGATCGGAATTAGCGATGAGACGATCGAACTACGCTTCTGATTCTAGGGTTTGCGAAAATTCATAGTGTTGAATGTTGAATGTTTTTTTTTTTTTTGGCAAAATGTTGAATGTTGAATGAAACTGAGAAAGTAAAAAACATTGAATTGGGGTGTCAGTGTCAATCCCAATTGTCGATCGGTTCAGGACCGGGTCTAGACCGGATCAAATGAACCGTGGCCTAAATTCTTGAAATTGTTTTTTGGACCGTAGGCCGAGCCCCGGTTTGCTCCGATCTGATCTTATTTGCATATACTAAAAAGAAAATATAAAATTTAGGAAAAGGATTAAACTCTAGACATTTATTCAGTTGATTTGAAAAAATGATTTACATCTAAATAACCCAAAATCAAAATAATCTCTCATTTGAAGCAAGTAACGAACACAAATGAACTCTTTGGCGCTACGACTATAATATCACAATGAACACAAAAGAATTCAACAAAAATCCAAGTTTTGGACTTGGGGGGAAAAAAGAAAAAGCCAATCTATATTTTTGAGTTCTGATTCTTGCGAACAATATATCTGATCCTTGCCTTGTCCAACAACACCACTCTGTTCAAATATTGGGGAAAAAAATACTATTAAGTTGCTTGGGGACGATTGTAGCCATAGAATGTCGTTAATCTGCGCATTTATTAGTACTATGAAAAAGGGCGATTATCATTGAACAAATGATTATCTAGTAAATTAACTAACCAAATGCTATATAAAAATAAAAACTAACCAAATATCATAATAGACGACCAACACATAGTTGTTTGACAAAACACAAAACCCTCAACTTTGGTTTTATTTCAAAGTACCAATTTTTTTAAAAAAAAGTTACTCCAACTATAGCGACCATACGTTGTTAGTTTGTGACTATTTTGTATGTTGCACTTCTTCCACCGTGGTATTACCATTTCCTTACAAACATTACATTTTAGTTCTGCAACAACAGTGCAGAGTTTGAAAATACACTTTACATACTCAAAATTAAAAAATATATAAAATCTATAATTAAATATAGAAAAAATTGTCAGAAATCACCTTTTAAAAGTCGAGTTTTTTATCGAGCCACCTTATATAATTTTTTTTAAACAAAACCACCTTAACTTTTACTTCCGTCCTACCCTTACCACCTTATGGTTTTTACTGGTGAAAAAACAATGTGAATTGACCATTTTGCCCCTACACTTTCTACATTTGCTTCACATAATGCTAATTACCCCAATTATAGTCTCTCTTCTCTTACCTCATAACAAAAACGGAAGAATTATTAGGGGGAGAAAGCCAAAAAGACATCATAAAATGATTGGTGGTGAAAGAAAATATGAAACGATTGAGATAATTAGCCTTAAGTGAAGCACGTGCAAAAGGTGTGAGGGCAAAACAGTCAGTTCACGTACTTTTTTTGCCGTAAAAAACAATTAGGTGGTGCAGGTAGGAAAAAAGTATAAGTTAAGGTGGTTTTGTTTAAAAAAAATTATATAAGGTGGCTCGATAAAAAACTCAACTTTTAAAAGGTGGTTTCTGACAATTTTTTCTTAAATATAAGGATTTTTTTTTTTTTTGTGAGGAACCCCCTTATAAAATAAACATTTTGGAAAAAACTCCCCTTATAAAAAAAACTTCGTGGGGAACCCTTATAAAAACAAAATGCCATGACGGACACATCTTGAGTCATTTTTCGACCAATTTAAATGAAATTTTGATCGATTTGTCCTCATCCTTTAAGTACATATTTTATATTTTAAGCAAATATATGCTTAAAAGCTAAGGATAAATCAGTCAAAATCTCATTTAAATTGGTCGAAAAATGACTTAAAGGATGTTCGTCATGGCCTTTTGTTTATATAAGGGGGTTCCCCACAAAGAAAATTTTATAAGGGGATTTTTTCTAAAATATCTATTTTATAAGTGGATTCCCTACAAAAAAAATCCGAAATATAAAAGAAAAAGGAAAGGGTTAGAATGTGAGGCAGTAACCTTGTTGAAGTATAAAAGAGGAACCATAGTACTCTGCTTTGGAGTTGCTTAGCTTCCCCTGCAGCAAAAAGAAATATAATTTGTGAATGTGGTAGATCGGCTTAGGGTCTTCATGGAAAGTGTGAACATTTTCAGACTTGCTTGTCCAAACCTTAATCAAACCTTCATCTATATATTGATCAACCACTGCTGAAAAGATACAGAAATTTCAGAAGCTGAAGTAGAACCCCATTGCTGATAAGCTTCTGTGAGGGCTTTCAACATGGAGAAAATTGAATAACCAATCTTAGTTCAAATAGCAGAAAAAAAACAGTTGGCTTCAATGACAGTGAAAGTTACAACTAGTTTTTTGCTGCACAGTCTGAACTACCTACAGTTCTCTTGATAGATACTGTATCATAAACACTCTGAAGCACCTACATTGCTCAGCACGTAGGCATACCTTTTTTTTTTTTTTTTTTTGCGGGTAAGTAGAAGAATAAGGATGAAAAATTTCTGCAGAACTTTATACTTATGACAATATCGGCAGGAACTTGGTAAATGTATAGGCATCTGGCTAACGAATTTTCTTAATTGACAGCAATCAGAAGCTTGGGTTCGTAGCAATTTGCACCCTAACGTTTGGGGTTAGTTGCAAATTGCACCCTGTTATTTCAAACTTGCAATATACTTCTAGTGTTGTATGATATTAGATCATCAATTAAAATTATAAAAAGCACACCAGTCAAGTTCACTGTAAAATATTCTTAATTGAACTAAATGAAAATTGAATGAATAGTAATAAGTAGGAAACAAAAAGTTAAAACTAAATTAGAAACTGTATGAATGGTAACTACGAAGCAGACGAGGTCTTGATCTATGTTTTCCATAATTACTACACTTTTTCTATTAAAAAAAAGAAAAAAAGAGATCATAGATAAATTGCCACCAAGAAGAATGGGAAAAGAAAGGAGTTAGACAAGATGATCACATCGATGCTCACGGATTTGATCTGGAGAAAGGCGAGTTCTAGAAAAGCTCAAGGATCCAAGACATGCGACTTGCTAGGCCTGCTTTTGCAGTCGAATCACCAGACTAATGCAACAGAAAACTCAACAGATCTGAAGTTTAGCAATATGACCATTGAAGGAGTAAATTGAGGACTACAACTGTATGTGCAAGCTATTCTACATAGCTAGACAGAAAACAATTATCACTGCAAGCCTGCTGATGTGGACACTAATTGCATTATCAGTGCACCACAATTGACAAGAGAAAGCGCGAGAAGAAGTTCTACATGTTTGTGGAAGAAGGTCTGTTGATTACAAATCAATTAACCATCTGAGATTAAGTTTTCTATAGATAACGAACAGCAACCAGCATTTTTAAAAAAATGAATTGGTTTAATCCAAACTATCTTCATGTTGCAATGCACGCATTAGCCTTGACAGCGTTAGTCTTGAGATTAGTTATCTCCTTTGATAATGCTCGAGTTTTTGATAATCCTCGAGTTCAACTCCCAATTAAGAGATAATCAATTGAATCAATGTTACCAATCTCATTCATCATGGGAAATTTGATACGGAAATGCTTATTTCGTGATGGCCGGTGCATGCATTGCAACCAAAATCATTGTTCAGATTATTATGCACAAATGGTGAAGTTCGGATTATTTTCTGCAACTCGGAGATAGTTTGGATTATTTAAAACCATTTTTTCTTTAAAAAATGGTTTTCTAAAACTTTCATACTGCTATTCTTTCCTTGTTTGCCTCTTTCAGGTGACAATTGATACTTCAAGATCCCGTCAGACTGTAATATCCCAGCTAATTATGACAAAACAAAAACACAATAGTCATATGCAACTGCAGAGACAAGGGCTATATAGCTCCAAAATTTTCCACACACATATAGCATCGCTTAGGATATCAAGGCAAAATTGAAGTTGAATAACATTAACAAAAAGCGGGTTTGCTTGAGCAAATAAAACATAAAAACACAATGACATCAGAATATGGAACTTAGAGATGTGATCTTACCTATGGTCTTCAAAATCATCCATCTTCTATAGTTCTATTCACGGGAAAAGTGTTGAAGTATGGGCTCCCAATCCTTTCCGCAACACCAAGCTCTCTACGTGTGTATACATGAATCTTACATCGAGAGCAGATTTTGCCAGTTGACATATCTCACCACTTCTAATGTTGTATGATATCACTTTGTAATCTCTACATATAAGAAATACACCGCTCTTCTTAACATAAAAAATCCTCCCATCTAAGCCTCTCCAAGGACAGAAGATACTATATTCACTCGAACTTATAGCCCTCGAATACCATTTGGTCCATCGCTCCTTCCCTCCATCGTTGTTGACCCTCACCCATATGTACATACGAGCAAAGGAAACACCCAAAAGTGCAACCAAGTCATCGAGGAGAAAAAGCAACCTTACAACTAAAATGTCGTCGTCAGACAGTGGGAGTTCCAGAAGGCTGAATTCTTCAGCATTGAAGCCAAAGGAAAGAAGACGCTCCTCCCTACCTGCAAAGTTTTCTAAATCACGATACATTAACCAGTGTGCAGCCCCATTGGTGGAAACCGGGTGATCAGATCTTAAACAGTAACCTAACCAATCAACAAAAGTACTGCTTGTCCGCGAGCAGCCCTCACCGACTCTATAAACAGAAAACGCTAGCTTCGAGTCTGAATAAGCAACATATTGAAAAGCAACCACCTTATAGACATTACTTGAAGCAGAAAATCCCACTGCAAGTACACTATGATATAAGTAATCATCTAACATTGGATAAGGAGGAAGTTGCAACGATTTTCTAATGGAAGGGTTCCACAAACGCAGGTCCGAGTTGTGCACGAGCAAGATCAACCCATTAATACCAACAAAAGGCTTGTAAGGTTTAGGAATCTTGATCAAATGAAATCTCCTGAATGTGCCACTATTGCGAAACGCGATACTTATACTTTCTACACGAATACAACGTACACGACCCGAAACACTCACACGAACCTCGTTTTGGAGGGTTGAAACGTGACCGTACTTTTCAAATTCATGAGTATTAAAGCAATTGAGGTGCATTGAAATGAAATTAGGGTTATCAATTATCTCGCACCAAGATTTGCAAACGCACCTGAATCTCAACAGGGATTTTACGGGAAGTCTGGCGAGCACATTTGTCAAGATTTCCGGCGGAAAATAGCCGGAAAATGGTATTATTTGCTTCTTTCTTGCCATTCTTGATCAGAAGCAACGATGAGACAATCGATTGCATCAGCCAAAAGGTAAGAACTACGCTTCTAGTTTAGGGTTTGCGAAAATTCATTGTTGAATGAAATTGAGGAAGTACAAAACGTTTACAGTTGTGAGTTGTGTAGGTTTCCCAACAACTATCACGACGTTACAATGGTAGTCTTAAGAGTTTGTCTTAAATTAAGCAAATGAAATGAAAGTCGTAACTGTAATAGTGCAATTAGTATGGTGTATTATTAATTTGACTATGATTTAATTGGTCGGTCATTAGTGTGGGTGTTACAAACTTTAATTGAGTTGTAACTCTTGTTGACCTACTAAATGCTATTGACTAAATAGAGGAGTTACGTAGAGGATTTAATTGATCCTTACCTTGACCAACAACATCACACATAATCTGTTCAAATATTGGGGAAAAAAATACTATGAAGTTGCTGCTTGGGGACGATTGTAGCCATAGAAATGTCGTTAATCTGCGCATCCATTAGTAATATGAAAAAGGGCTATGATTTTCTGGTCAATTAACTAACCAAACGCTAACCAAATATCATAATAGACAACCAAAATATAGTTGTTCGACAAAACACAAAACCCTCAACTTTGGTTTTATTTCGAACTACAAATTTTTAAAGAAAATTTTACAATTATACTATACTAACCCAACTATAGTGACCATCTGTTGTTGGTTTGTGACTATTTTCTATGTTGCTCTACCTGGTATTACCTTTTCCTTGCAAACATCACATTTTTAGTTCTACAACAACAGTGTAGAGTTTGAAAATATATACTTTACAATAATCAAAATTAAAAAATATATAAAATCTATAAATAAATATAAAAGAAAAAGGAAAGGGTTATGTGAGGCAGTAACCTTGTTGAAGTATAGTACTTTGCTCTGGAGTTGCTTAGCTTCCCCTGCAGCAAAAAGAAATATAATTTGTGGATGTGGTAGATTTGGCTTAGGGTCTTTATCGAAAGTGTGAACATTTTCAGAGTTGCTTGTCCAAACCTTAATCAAACCTTCATCTATATATTGATCAGACATAAGAGATGAGAGAAGGGCGTGGGTAAAGGGCACAACCTAACACACGGCCTCAGGCGTTCTAGGCGTGGCTAAAGGTGCTCCACAAGAGGATTGAACCCGTGACCTGATATATAAGTTAAAGCTTGTTTACCAGTGGGCCAAACATCTCTAGGGTTGTAATATTTAGTGCACCAATTCAATGTTGTGATATTTTTTATGTTCAAGTTTAATTTTCTATGTTCCTATTTCAAAAAAATATCACAACATTATAAGTATTCGCGGTATTAATATGCCATATAGTGTGTGAATATTTACTTCCATATTTGCATTTTGTATCTTTTGGTATAAGTTTAAAGGCATATGGTGAATGAATCACACACACAATTTCCTCCCCAAAAACTTGACATGGTATCAGAGCATATTTTGGGAAACCCTAAACACAGCCGCTCTACGCTTCTGTTTTAGGGTTTGCGAAAATTCATTGTTGAAGGAAATTGAGGAAGTACAAAACGTTTATATTGTGAGTTGTGTAGGTTTCCCAACAACTATCATGGCATCCCAATGGTATTCTTAAGAGTCTTAAATTTCGCAAAATATTCTCTGCGGCCGTAAGGCCGTCCACTTTACTTTATCGTTGGGCCACGCGCATGTTTTTTACCCGGTCTGCTTCGATTAGTTGTGTGTCCAACTATTGCTATTAATATTAAGAAAAAATTGCCAAAAACACCCTTATATGTTTCCCATTTTTATAAAAACCCCCTTTTAAATTTTTTTGTAAGACAAATCCTATTTCATGTATCAAAACTTTAATGATCCCCCTTACCGCCGTTTCTCGATGTTTTTAGGCAAAAAGCACATGTGAAAAGTCATTTTTACCCTCACGTACAAAAAATTTTGTCGATGTTTTCACAAAAATGTTGTGAAGGAGAGATTGAGAAGAGTCCACGGTTGCCAAAATCAGACGTTCGTGACGTCATCAATGGCGAATACTGTCTAAATTTTTCCTACCCTCTTGAGGGTAAAAATAGCATTTCTCATGATTTTTGGCCTGAAAGCACCGGGATGGGGTGGTTAGGGGGATCATTAAAATTTTGGTACATAAAAGGGGGTTTATTTTACAAGAAAAATTAAAATGAGGTTTTTATAAAAATGGATATATAAGGGGGTTTTTGGCAATTTTTATTAATAATAATCTAGAATCCTAGGTGTTGGATCCAATTGGAGGAGTGTGTCGGTGGATTTATTAAGTCGGTTAGTATTTTTCCCTTTTCGGTGATTTTATTCATTAAGTCGGTTACTATTTTCCCCTTTTTGGTGAATTAGAGGTTGGATTGAATTTTTGCCTAACACTTGATGAATGCGTTATTTGAGTTGTTTTTAATAACTTTACGCACTCATTTGACTCGGATTTAGAATAGTTATTTCGTTTTATCTAGCAATTTTGTGAATTATTTGAAATGGATAACTACTCGGGGTTTGTTTTTGTTTTTGATGAGTTTTCAGTGATTTGAAACCTCAAGACTAAGTAGGAGCCTTGGTGAGGAATTATCGAGCTACGTTTGGAAGTCGAGGAAGCTCAAGAGGCGTTGGAACCGTGAAACATGACTAAAAGCCCAAGTGTAGAATTCTTCAGCGCTGCCCGGGGCGGGCGAAACCCTGTTCAAATCCCCACCTGGGCGAGCGCAAATGTCGCAAGTAGCAGGATGCGAAGAAGCAGTGCCGCTCGGGCGGGCGGACCTGACGCGTGCAGCGGGCTCTTTTGCGATATATTTTGGAACGTTTTAGTAAGCTTTATATTTTAGGAAGTAATTTTAGGACGTTTAAGCCATTATTTGGAGCCTATAAAAAGACTCAATGCCTGTTTTAGAACAGAGACTTTCATTAGCAAATTTAATTAGTTTGAGAGATTAATTTAGCCCTAGAATTTTCTCTCCAACTTTCAATAACTTTGTGAATTTCATCCAAGATTGGATCTTTGTTTATTCACGTACTTCATAAATCTCCAATTTCATTGTTTGATTTATTCTTATTTATAGTTAATCAATCATGTTTATTAGGGTTAGTTTAATTTACTTGTTTGTTTCTTTAATCATGAGTAGCTAATTTTCTTGTCCTAGGGTTTATGTAGCTCAGCATATAAACTTGATTGATGGCATGCCATTGAGATCCATTGTACGTGATTGTTAAAGATTCATGTTATTAATTGTTCTTGAGAAAAATTCATGCTTTAACTAAAGACGACTAATATAAAATCAAAAGATGAATATTAGTTGTTGGATTTCTATCAATTACCTTAATTTGATAATCACGAAAGCAGATTAAAAGATCTCGTGGATAATAGGATTGGTTTTATTCTTAATGCTTTTGACTTGTTTAATACCATGAAAATAGGTGGTTTTACATAGTTGAATTTGGCCTAAAACTGTTCGAAAGAGAGTTTTAGATGTCTTTATCCGTCCTTGCAATAATTGATTTGGCATGCTAGTTTGTTTTATCCCTTCGTTTAATCAATTTAGCTAAGTGAAATCAACCCTAGGTCTTTTTATTTCTTATTTATCCCTGATAGTAACTATTTTGTTAGTTAGATAGATAATCGAAGACGTGATATTCGATACTTGGAATCGTTACTTACTGTGAATTCGATACTCTTTATATTAATTCGATATTTCCGTGCACTTGCGGGGTTATCAATACTATAATTCATAAAATCCAATTCAAATTATAACATTGTAGAACCTTAACTAGGTGTTGGATTAAATACAAAAAAGGTGTAGCTCGGTTCTAGTTTTAGTAGGATTGGAATTATGATTAAAAATACTAGTATTTGATTTTTAACAGGAATTTGATCTTTTATCATCAATCTTACTAGAAAAATCATTTGTTTATTAATATGGTTAAATTTCTTATTGTGAATCGAATTTGATTATGATTTTCTTATATCATAATTATCTTCTACTTATATATTACTAACACATTACCACATTAGTATTACTCAGCCTCACGCGCTCTCTCATCTTGTTTATCTCGTTCTATCTCTCTTTTTTCTTCATCATCTAAATTTTGCTGTTAATTGCAATTGCCCACAAATTATAAAGCAAAATCTCCTTGATACTGATTGACCATATTTGAGAAGAATCCTAGATTTGCCGATTAAATTCATATATGCTTGTAAACACAAATTTCGAATCTGGAAAATTAACAAACTTAAACTATGTGAACAAATAAATAAATTTGTATTTAAATTTGAATGCGGGTTACAATAATTTGATTTATGGTGTTTAGTTCAAATTGAGAACACATATTTGATTTGGCAAATGAGAGAAACGATCTCTACTTTAAATTGATTTATGGTGTTTACTTTAAATTGAGAACACCGATTTGATGGCATATGGAGGCTTAATTAATCGTCATGCTCGCCTCGGGCTATTTAATTCTCCGTGCTCTTCTTCTTTATTTGGCTGAAATCCCCCTTAGAAATGACTAGAGGGAGCTCTATTTATAGGGAGAACTCTCTTTAGGATTTCTCTTGTTGGACTTGTCATCATGGGCTTGTTTCATGTACTTGATAGTCGAGACCCATTTTAATGGTCCAAGACCCTTTGTGGGCCTTTAATCATTATTAGAGAAAACAAATCTATATATATAATTTTAAAACGAAAGAAAGGATTTGTTGAAACTCTCACAACACTTCCC
>BSSO01005194.1:0-13446 GCA_030267885.1 Mesembryanthemum crystallinum | reverse complement strand
TATGACCTTTAATTGCATGGAAATTTGGTTCATTTATACTACTTGGCAGGCATTTTCCTGATGGGATTGACATCTATTTTGACAATGTGGGAGGAGAGATGCTAGAAGCAGCAATTGCCAACATGAAACCTTTTGGTAGGGTGGCCGCTTGTGGGGCGATGTCCCAGTACACTGATTCCACAAAGAGATTAACTGGTCTAGACATGGTGGACGTCATTTACAAACGGATTACTATCCAAGGCTTCTTGTCTCTTGATCTCCATCAATATTTTGCAGATTTCATATCGAAGACATCCGATCACCTTCGTGCAGGCGAAATGCAGGTTCTTGAACACGTCTCTCATGGCCTGGAGAGTCTCCCCTCTGCTTTTGTGGGTCTCGTTCGTGGCTGCGACATTGGCAAGACAATTGTTCAAATATCAGATAGTTAAAGCTATCTGTAAACAATCTCCAAATTGTATATTTTAGCCGTTCATATGCCTGATGCAATAATAATTCAGTGGAAGCATACATCATTGTCCATTGAGTCACTGTACAAACACTGCCTACATGCAAGGTAAATTGGATTAACGATTTGCAGTATATTCGTATCTAAACAGCTAACATGTAGGTGAAGATGGGGAAAGTGAACTGACGAGCATATATTTTAACTATTCCCCCCAATTAATTTCTTCTTCTCCTTTACTTGTTGCCCTTGTTGAAGTGAGAAACATCTAGATTTCAAGATTTGGCCTATATATCATTATGGAATTGAGGTGCATTGCCTTGGTTGTGAACTTTCATGATACTCCTAATAGTTTTCCAAGGAGGTGTTTGAGCCTATCCACACCATGCCTAAGTTTGGTCATATTCACACCGAATAAGCCAATTGACATTCTGTATTGCTTATTATTGTTCTGGTACAAATCCATGGTTAATTTAATATTACTACCACCGAATAAGCCAATTGACTTTCTGTATTGCTTATTATTGTTTTGGCACAAATCCATGGGTAATTGGATATTGCTACCCAAAAGGTCCAAGTCAATTTTGTCGAGGGCTAAACCTTTTCTCCCGAATTGCCAAGCATGGGGAGTATTACTTGGAAAACATCATTGGTCATGTAATGTGGGTGTTGCGTAGGAGTATTGCATAAGATAATGTGGAGATACCCAGTTCTCATCATATGATGCTCAAAGAAGATATTTAGCTAAAAAAATCGTGTTGACATATTTTTCAATATCCGTACATCATAGTCACCATTACTTCATCTCAACCAGCAGTGAAATCTTGTTTGTTGTTTCAAAAATAGCCACATGTTCCTTATCAAAACCAGTAACGTAGCTCTCGGGCTTTTTGTGATGATCTGAGCAGAATCAATGATGAAATCACACAATCACAAAATAAAATCTCTTGCTGTGAGAGAGTTTCTTGTATTGCTCAAACAATTATCATGTCTTCTGTTACAATGAATCAAAAGCTTATATACAGAGAGAGAAAGAAAAGAAGGGGCTTGGTTTGTTATTTGCAAAATGGGGTGGTTATAGCTGGTTGTTACAGTTGGCAACAAACTCTTGCTTAGGTGGCAAAGGCCTAAGATCAAGTGATTCCAATACCCCCCCGCAAGCTGGAGGATGATGAGGAAGAAGAAGTCATCCCCAGCTTGGAGAGGAGCAACTGAAACTGAGGGGCAGGCAAAACCTTAGTCAGGACATCAGCCAATTGAGATTTCGTAGGCAGATAAGTGAGTTGTATGAGCCCTTCCATAACCTTCTCTCGAGTAAAGTGACAATCAATATCGATGTGTTTGGTTCGCTCATGGAACACTGGGTTCCTTGCTATATGCAAAGCTGATTGGTTGTCACAATGGAGAGTGACAGGCTTCAAACCATCAACACCCAACTCCTCAAGCAGCCTAACCAACCATGTAAGTTCTGCAGAAGCTTGAGCCATTGCCCTGTACTCTGCCTCAGAGGAAGACCTAGCAATTGTTGTCTGCTTCTTAGACTTCCAACTGATGGGAGAACCCCCAAATAAAACCACATAACCAGTGACAGACTTCCTAGACAAAGGACAAGCAGCCCAGTCAGAGTCTGAAAATGCATGAAGGCTGAGCTGAAATGAACCTCTGAGCAATATCCCTTGACCTGCTGTCCCTTTGACATACTTAAGCAAATGTTGCAAAGCCTCAAAGTCAGAAAGAGAAGGTTGCTGCATATGTTGATTGAGAGATTGTACATCTGGCCTTGTATTGCTCAAAAAATTGAGTTTACCAACCAAAGTTCTATAGAGAGTAGGATTATCAAACATAGGACCTGCAGAACTAAGCTTAAAATTCAGAGGCAAGGGGGTGGAAACAACTTTAGCAAGCAAAAGACCAGAACCATCAAGCAATTCATGAGTAAACTTCTTCTGAGTTAGCACAATCCCATCAGAAACATATGACACTTCAATGCCCAGAAAGTAATGAAGAATACCCAGATCTTTGATGGTGAATTCATGATGAAGAAAATCTTTCAGCCTCTGAATTTCAAGCAAACTGGAACCTGTAACCAAAATATCATCTACATATATAGCAACAATAGTCAAATCATCACCAGAATTTTTTAAGAATAAGCTGTAATCATTTTTGGACTGATGGTAGCCTAGTTGCTTGAGAGAACCAGAAAGTTTGCTAAACCATTGCCTGCTAGCTTGCTTCAAACCATATAATGATTTCCTTAATCGACAAACCTTATTTTCTGGGTTGGGAATACCAGCAGGAACCTTCATATACACTTCCTCTTCCAAATCCCCATGTAGAAAAGCATTATTCACATCAAGTTGATGAATTTCCCACTTCCTACAAGCTGCCAAGGCTATAACACTTCGAATTGTGGCCATCTTAACCACAGGAGAAAAAGTATCAAAATAGTCAATACCAAACCTTTGATGATTGCCATAGATCACTAATCTAGCCTTCAACTTGTCTAAACTTCCATCCTTCTTCAACTTAGTCTTATAAACCCATTTGCTCCCAAGGGCTTTCTTACCTGGAGGCAAGTCAGCCAAATCCCAAGTTCCATTAGCCTGTAAGGCATCTATTTCTCTCTGCATTGCAGCAACCCAAGCTGGATCTAGGGAGGCTTGGTGATAAGAGGTTGGTTCAGGGAAGGTTGTGTTGTGAACTATGTGGGCTTGATGAATGTTAGGTAAGGAGGAAAATGAAACAAGATTGCACCAATGTGAAGGCAAAAGAGTGGCTGTATTACATTTATAATCCTTCAAATATGCAGGTGGGTTGTGAACCCTCACAGATCTTCTAGGAACTGCAGTCACAGGGACATTAGGCAAAGGAGGTGGAGGTGGAGCAGGTGAAGAACTAGAAGTTTCAGAGGAGGAAGAAGAAGAAGTAGTAGGAGAAGAAGAACTAGAAGGAAAGATATTATCTATGAGTGAAGAAGAAGAATCTGAAGAAACAGGAGGAGTAGTTTGTGTGGGAAGAAATATGGGGTCTACATCAGGTTGATGTAGTATGAGGAAGGTAGTGGAAAGGAAAATGCTGCTCATGAAAAGTCACATCTCTGCTATGGAAAATTTTCATAGTCTCCAGATTTAACAACTTGTAAGCCTTCTTGTCAAAGGGATAGCCCATGAAAACACAAGGTGTTGCTCTAGGATGAAATTTGGATCTTTTGTGCTTAAGGGTTGAAGCATAGCAAAGGCAACCAAATGATCTAAGGTGGTCATATGAAGGAGGTTTGTTGTGAAGAAGTTCAAAGGGTGTTTTGTTTTGTAGTGGTGTAAGGGGAAATCTATTTATGAGATAAGAAGCAGTGAGCAAACACTCACCCCAATACTGAATAGGCAAATTGGCTTGAAAGAATAAGGCTCGGGCAATCTCAAGGAGGTGCTTATGTTTTCGCTCCACTACTCCATTTTGTTGAGGAGTATCATTACAACTTGTTTGATGGATAATACCCTTGGCAATATAGAAAGCTTGAGCAACATTGTCTCTAAATTCAATACCATTGTCACTTCTAATGACTTTAACACAAGCAGCATACTCAATTTCAATATGTTGAATGAAGGCAGTGAGAATAGAAAAGGCAGAACTTTTGGTGGCAAACAAATGAGTCCAAGTGGCTCTAGAATAGTCATCAACTATTGTCAAGAAATATTGAAAACCATTATAAGTAGGATTTTCATATGGTCCCCACAAATCAACATGAAGCATCTCAAATATAGCAGAAGTAGAAATGTGACTATGAGGAAAAGATTTTCTAGTCATTCTAGCTTTGGGGCAAATTTGACATAAACTGTCATGAGCAGAATTACAAGGAACTGTGTCTATACACTTTATTCTATCATAGGGCAAATGACCAAGTCTACAATGCCATATCTCAGAAAGAGTTTTAACAGAATGATTAGCGAAAGAAATAGGAAGAGAAGAGGCTGTAACTGCAGTCCCATCAGCACACTCATCAACAAAATAGAGTCCATTGTGTTCTCTACCAAGGACCTGAGGCTGCCCCACTCAAGGCACCTGAATCATGCACTTGGACTTGTTAAAGACTATACAATAACCAGAATGAGAAGCCAATTTTTGAACAGATAAAAGGTTATATTGAAAACTAGGCACATGCAAGACATTATGCAAAGTAATAGCAGAATTGACCAGCACAGAACCAGTATGAAGGATAGGTGCTTGAACACCATTGGGCATGGTTATGAAACAAGGTTGGGTGACAGGCTTATATGAATTGAAAAGGCTAAGATGTGGAGAAATGTGGTCAGTAGCCCCACTATCTAGAATCCATCTATGTGAAACTGCAGAAGAGAGTAAACAAATGCCAGTACCTGCCAAGAAAGCTGAGGACCCAGCTGAACTTGCTTGATTGCTTCCAAAATCTAGGTTGTGCTAACTAAGAAGTGCCATGAGTTGTGAGAATTGCTCCTGAGTGATCATTCCACCATCACCAGTACTAACATCTGATCTTGAACCACTGTCTTGAGGAGATTGAGAACTGCTTGCCTCATGATTATCACCTTGAGCAAGATTCACCACCTTTTTCCCTTTGTCCCAAGGCCTAGGACCTCCATTGAGCTTAAAACACCTATCAATGCTATGGCCATATACTTTGCAATGTTCACAGAAGAACTTAGATCTCTTTCCAAAAGGTGTAATACCAAACACAACATTTTGTCCACTGTTGCCATTATTGTTGCCTCTAGGAGCAAAATTCTTGTTGCCTTGAAAACTATTCTTGTTCACAAAATTCTTGTTGTAAGGTGCAGCAAAAGCAGCAGAATCAGCACCAATAGTGAAAGAATTGTTACACTCCCTCTGCTTCTCGTCTTGCAACACTAGTCTATACGTCTGACTTAGACTAGGAAGTGGCTTCATCATTAGAATATTACCACGCACAGGCTTAAAATCTTCATTTAATCCCATTAAAAACTGCAAAAGTTGTTGTTCTTGAAGAATTCCTAAGAATGCACTACCAGATCCACATGTGCACACAGGCAAATTCAACAATGACATGTATTCATCCCAAGACGTCTTGAATTGAGTGTAAAATGTGGCAACAGAGTTATGACCTTGAGAAAGCTCACCAATGTGTTTATGAACTTGATATTTGCGAGGAGCGTTCGATTGAGCATACCTTTCTTCGAGCTCAGACCAAATCTCGGCTGCTGTGCGATAATACAAGATGCTCCTTGCAATTTCTTGTTCAACTGAGTGCAAAATCCATGAAATCACGACATTATTACATCTCTCCCAGTAAGAAACCAGAGGTGAACCAGAATCAGGCTTTGCACAGCTTCCATTCACAAGACCTAATTTGTTCTTCGCGCTGAGAGAAATCTCAGCTGCTCTTCGCCATTCGCCGTAATTGTCGCCATTTAACTTCTCCGTTGCAGGCATAAAGTTTCTTGAAAGATCTGCATGGTGAATGAACAGAGGATCGTTCGGATCGATTTGAGTTACATTCAATTGATTTTCTCCAATCGCCATAGCTCGAAATCAAGAATCAAATCGAAGAAAGGAAATCGAAGAATGAAGAAGGAATTGTTCGAACAATCAAAGGAAGAAAGAGAATTAGGTCTGAATTTTTCGCTCTGATACCATGATGATCTGAGCAGAATCAATGATGAAATCACACAATCACAAAATAAAATCTCTTGCTGTGAGAGAGTTTCTTGTATTGCTCAAACAATTATCGTGTCTTCTGTTACAATGAATCAAAAGCTTATATACAGAGAGAGAAAGAAAAGAAGGGGCTTGGTTTGTTATTTGCAAAATGAGGTGGTTATAGCTGGTTGTTACAGCTGGCAACAAACTCTTGCTTAGGTGGCAAAGGCCTAAGATCAAGTGATTCCAATATTTTGCAGCTGCTGTATATGGCTATTTTAACCATTGACATCTTTTAAATTTGCTACATTATTTGGTAAAATACTTGATAAAAAATGGGAGAAATTAGTAACAAATTTGTGACAATAAGGGATCACATAGAAGGAGCACCAAAAGAGGAGGATTTCGAGCTCATTACTTCCACCATTAGCACATTCATTGAGCCAGGTTCCAACCATGTTATTGTCAAATGTCTCCAACTTTCAATTGACCCTTACCAGCTGAATCGCATGAAGAGAAGTGTGCCCTCTCAAAATTCATCTTCTATTGCTATTCCAATAGTTCCCCGCAAGGTGATTTATTGCTATTTTTTTTTCGTAGTTCTGAATTAGTCATTGTCCGGATATATATTACTCCTGTCAATCCAAATTTCCTTTTTTAACAAACACATTTGTTTTCCGCTGCTAATTTTATTCAGATAAGATTTGGATTCAGTTACATTGGGTTCGATCGAGTCCATTTAATTTCTTAGTCAGGAAATGTCTAATGTATTTAGTTATATCGGGTTCAACTGAGTCCATTTAATTGCTTAGTCAGGAAATGTCTAAGTGTGTCATGTGAGGAGTGATACGAAATTACTACGAATTACAATTTGGGTGCAGTATTGTCCTCAATGCATTTGTTCATGATTGTAGTAAGTCATTTGCATTAATTGTTTAGTTGGAGTCATGTGAGGAGTGATACGAATTAGGAATTATGTCGTCCAACACCCCGTTAGAGTCATTCTCGCAGTGGTATAGAACATGTCTGAATGGTTGTATACCGAGGAGATCTCGTGTACATTTTCATGAATACTTGCACAATATAATGGTTCTATCCCCCCAAAAGTATTTGCATTTCTTGAGCTCTAGCCTTGTTAAAATTTGAGTTTTATTTTATTTTGCAATTTCTTTTTTGGGTGAAACTTTTGGAAGTATGAAAATTAATAAATTTTGGCCATAGCAGCTGATCAATGGATATGGAGTTGGAAGAGTTGTTGCTTCAGGGCACCATGAATTTGAAAAGGACGACTTAGTCGCAGGAATCTTAGGTTGGGCAGAGTACGTTGTGGTAGAACATGGCAATTCTTTGACGAAATTAGATCTAATGGGATTTCCATTGTCTTACCACCTTGGAATTCTTGGTAAGGAAATTTCCTTTCCTCATCTTGTTTTTCTTCCTTCTATTTTTCTTTTTGAATGTTTAGGTACTACCCAATAATCCAATAATTGTCTTGAGAAATTTAGTTTATACTATTTGAAGAACAAGATTTAGTTGTCAATTCTACTCGCCTTATTAGATAAAGTATTACATTATTCATCTCTGTTTTTGTAGGAATTAGTGGGCTCACAGCATATGGTGGGTTTTTCCAGATATGTAAGCCGAAGAAGGGAGAGAAGGTATTCGTGTCAGCTGCTTCGGGATCAGTGGGATATTTGGTTGGACAATATGCAAAGTTGTTTGGTTGCTATGTTGTTGGATGTGCAGGAACAAAACAAAAGGTTATTTTCTTGGTTTATAATCATAATAGGAGCTTTTGGTTTTAGGAGATGATGAACACAAGTCATTTAAGTCATTACAGGTGGCTTTGTTGAAGGAGAGGCTTGGTTTTGATGAAGCATTCAATTATACAGAAGAAGGTGATCTAAGGTTGGCTCTCAAAAGGTGAGATCTTAGCTCATAGTATAATTGATAATCCTACTCTTTTCTCTATCTGGGCATTAACTTTCATTTGAAGTGAGTGGCGCTTAAGTGATCTAATCTGATTTAACTGCATGAAAAAATCGGTTTTTTTTTTTTTTTTCACCTGCAGGTATTTCCCTGACGGGATCGACATCTATTTTGACAATGTGGGAGGAGAGATGCTAGAAGCTGCAGTTGCCAACATGAATAACTTTGGTAGGGTGGCTGCTTGCGGGGCGATATCCCAGTACACTGATCCCACAAGGAGATCAGCCAGTCCAAACATGATCGACATCATTTACAAGCGAATTACAATCCAAGGCTTCCTGGTTTATGATTTCATACAAGATTTTGCGAACTTCTTATCAACGACATCTGATCATCTTCATGCTGGTGAAATGCAGGTGCTTGAAGACATCTCCCATGGCCTGGAGAGTCTCCCTTCTGCTTTTGTGGGTCTCTTTCGTGGCCAAAACATTGGCAAGACAATTGTTCAGATAGCAGATGGTTAATCAAGCATTTCACGCATTTATTTTCACCATCAATGATGAAGGACAAGTGTGTTCCTGAATCAGTTCCGTGAACATTGTCTCTCACAATATATCACACACAGACATTTTGTAGACAATCTAAGATTTCATTCTAGTCATTCATATGAATGAAGCAAAAATTCAGTGGAAGAATACATCGTTGAGTCAATGTACAACACCTATATGATATATTTGATCAACTTGCTATATTTCCGTATCTAAATGGCTAAAAGACAGGTGAAGATGGGGAAAGTGAACCGTCCAGTATGTATATATATCATTACTCCCCAAGGATATTCTCTTTATTTTTCCTCTCCTTGCTGGTTTGCTGTCAGAACTCATCTCCATTCAGTTGAAGCAAGAAGCATTATATGAATTTTGCGTATATATCATAGTGGAATCGAGGTGCATTGCCTTGGATGGAAATTCTCTTCTGATAATAGTTTTCCGATGAGGCGTTTGAGTCTATATGCACCAGGACCAGGCCTAAGTTGGGTCGTGTTCACCACTGAATAAGCCAATGAACCATCTGTATTGTTTCTGCCTTTTGTTGAAAACCATTTCCCTGGCACAAACCCATTGGCATTGCTACCCAACAGGTCCGAGTCAATCTTGTCAAGGACTGATTCTTTTCTCCCAAATTTCCTCGCAAAGGGCGCATTGCTATCAACCATGATTTGATAATCGTCATTGGTCAGGAAATGTGGGTGTTGCTTAGGAGGATTATCCCATGATATGAAATGGAGATCATGGTTGACTGTTGTGTTCTTGAACTCATCAACATTGCATATGACAGTGTGGAAATACCCTTCAGGTGAGGAAAGAAAGTTGGCATAGTACATTAGAACTGTCCTTGGCAAGTTATCCCAACCCCACAAGCAGTATTCAACGAATGGTCGAGAAAGCATCATCCAAGCAGAACCTGATAGATTAGAATTTGAAGTGAAAAGTTTGCATTCAATTTACAGCTGTATTAAGATCACTTCAATTCAGTGCGAGGCAGTAGTATCCATTTTGGTGTTGGCAACAGGAAAGAGGATTTCATTCCATCAAGAAAGTAAATATATATTCACGGACATTGAACTCCGTAGACTTTAACCAAAACCAACCATACCTGTGTATAATTTGAATGCTGTTGGTACCCCTCTTTGTTCAGGGACCCAAAACACGTCAGACTTTTGCAAGCTGTACAATCCCGGATCAATTATGACAGGTCTCGCTCTCTGGAACCTGTCAAATTCAAAAAGATTTTCTCCCTCAGGATTAGTTTCTGTTAGATTGAAAACATATAGAAGATGAAGATGAGCAACATACTCTTTCCACCCAATGTCACTAGTATGCTCAATAAAATTAAGTTGTCTTGGTATGGTTGATAATACATGCAGCAAATCTGTCTCAAAAAATTGGAAAGAAAATAGAAAAAAAGAACTTTGTCATGGAACTGAATATCGACTGTAACAGGCTCAATTTAGAGTACCGATTGATAGCTAGCAGTTAGTCACAAATGATGTGCAAATACACCCTACCATAGCCACAAAAATGAGAAATTTGTCATTTTCAATGAATTACTTCCCCATTTGTAAGAAAATATATAAATGCAGTGTTAGTGAAGATACGTGTCCACAGGTTGGACTCTGCAATTGTCAGAGAAGTGAAAGCGATAATAACTATTATAACCTAACATGGGATATCTGAGCGTGAAATGAAGAGTCCAAGCAACATCATCATTTAGTAATTTAACTGAGTTAAATTGCAGATTTGTATTCACAACTTGAATTGGTTCATCATCACATCTATCCACTAGCATACCTCTTGTATTTACTATGGCATAGTTTTAGGCCACAAAATCAATCTGTTGAGAGGAAGAGGAAGGAGGAAGATGGGAGAGAGGACATTAGTTTCACCCATTACAGCATTGTATGACAATGACATCTATCCACATGACCCAACTCTTTACAGCCAGCTTTGCATTAACTAGAAAAGTATGCTAGCTGCCTCCGAATCTAGAAACTACCTGTAGCAAATAATGCATCGAGTACTCTAACTACTACCATGACAATGCCTCATTATACTACATTGACAAGCCCACATTCTAAATGAAACATGCCTTCATTTGTAAGAAAAGTACAGACAAAAATACCTTGTGTAGAACTTTCCATCTATATATCTATGAAACAGGAAACCATTTCAAGAATGGGTATATGTCAGAAGGACGGAGTCAGCTAATTTCTGAAACTTATATATATTTTCTGCTTTTATTAGAAAGTCGACATGCTATAACCCATCCGAGCACCCTTGCCCAACAAGGTTCTTTGAACGTGAATTAAAGAGTCTGACATAGCTTTTCTGACAAATAGACCTTGCTAATTTTGAAAAAATTTCACAGCATTATATTGAACCCTAACCAGAACATGAACTATGTGTTATTTTCAGGCTCCACAAGGGATCAACACAACAATGAAAAAAGGGGAGGGGCAGATATGGTAGAGGTAATACAACTGAAGAGTTGCATTTTACTCACTATCTTATTCAGACCACAAGATATGCAATTCATGTGACGCCTACCGACATGAGGCAACACCCTGACACTTCACTAACTATATACTAATAAAAAAAACTGCCTCCATCTAGAAATAGTAACTCAAACTACAATAATCAGCAAAATGGTCACCAAAGCTTAACATGATCTACTTAGGGCACCATTGGAACTGTGCTGCAGGAAAATTGTCAAATTTTAGCATTGAGATAGCCAGCTGCTGGAACTTTTTAGTAATTGATTACTAAAAGGCAACTTGCACCTTAAAGAATCTGTATGAAAATATATGGAGCAATAAAGCTGTAATTTAGATCAAAGTCAAGTGTGAACACCATTATGATAAATTCCAGAGTTAGACATACTGACCCAATTTGTTAATTTTGGTTGTAGTTACATTTTAGATCAGCAGTCAACATCAAAGCTCATATTACTCCCCAAAAAAGGTAACTGATCAAGAATTAATCAGCCCATAAGCTAAAGATTCCTTTTAGTGCATTGAATATCATCAGCCAAAAAAAAAAAAAAGAAAATTGCAGCAAAATAAGCAAAAACCAACAGACATCAGATCAACAAATTTCCACAAACATCACCAAACAAAGAAAAAATCTATAAAATTCCTTGAAAACTTACCATCCTGAGTGACCAGAGGATAATCAGAAGCACTCAGATTGATGAACCAGTCCCACTCTCCACCATTTTTCAACAAGATGGCCATAGCATGGAGGGTATTGGTCACCATAGTTGGTCCCCTATAAGTCACCAAATTGCTCTTTGCAACCACTCTTACATTCCCCACCTCTCTAAAAACCCTTTCTCTCTCTACAAAATCAACCAAGTCAAGCCTCTCAGAAGGGGGTGCCTCTAAATCCAAGTGAACAGCATATTGATTCAAAGGGTGATAAAGAGCCTTCAATGTCCTCTTCAAGCTCTCCCCATCACCTCTTGACCCAGATATCAAATAAGCAATTCTGGGAACTGGGTTTTTGGAAGTGGATGAAATCTTCAATTTTGATTCTACAAATTTAGGGGTTTGTGGGTTTTGTTCATTGCTTCTTGATGTGTGATAAAATGGGGTTTTGTAAAATGGGTTCTTGGAGTTGAAGGAAGTGAGGAGTGATAAAAAGATCAAGATGGAGATCACTAAAAGGAAATACCATTTCTTCCTTTTCTGTAACTGGGATATCTTGTTGTTACCATCCATGTTACTACTAGTACTAGTATTTTGCTGGTTCAAGCACAAATTAATGGCGTAAAGCTCCTCAAATGGGTAATGGCATTGTTAGGAAAGTGGCAATGTAATGTTTTGGGAAAGTTAGTTGTTTTTGTTTGTTGAGTTTTGTTGATTCAGGTCAAATGTGTGACACTTCCCAAAATTGGAGGAAATTTTATTGGGAAGGTTGGTGAGAGCTGAGAGGAGAGGGTTACGGAGAGTAAGAGCAAGAAATACACTAGAAAAAGGATCTAATGCTAGTTGGGCTAAAGCACGGACGGATTGTGATGGGCGAATGTTGAGTCAACTTATTTCATTACTATTTATCACGTAAACTTATATAGGGAGAAAGAGTCCAGTGAATCAGTGATCTCTTTTACGCTTTTTATTAGGAATATTATTTTTAAGTTATAAGGTTGAAGATTTGATACTTATCAGCTTTGTGCATTCTTCAAAATAAAATAATAAAAAGCGTGTGAATTTATACGTAGCGATCTCACAAGTTTAGTGTGTAATATGTCTATCGTATCCAAGTAAAGTTGGCCATGGGGCATACTTCTTGGGCTAACTAGCTTTTCAAGCACTAAACTGGTGGCTAGGTGGGCCTCGTGCCCCTGCCATGCTATATTTTATAAGGCCAGGTACATGTCCGGTCAGAGGCATGTGTCATATCGCGCTGTGCCGCGTCTTTTTCTTAATTTTAATTACTTTAAAAAAAAAAAAGTTAAAGTGGCGAGTTTCCTTATAATCCAGTAGCTGAACAACTAAGGTCGGATTATACTTTTCCATTGTTCAGACCTTACCAGATCCTATCATACTGGGTCAGATTGGGCAACATGCTTGCCCGATCCATGACCAGCTTTACATCCAAGAGGTTACATTGATGTGCAACAGTTTAGTGGGTTCCCTAATTTTTAAAAGTCTGATCTTTTAAAAATTCCCGTCGACTATGTTGCCATTGTATAGCAAAGTTTGCGCTCATCCAATACAAGTTGTATTTTTATTTATTTACCTCTTATTATTATTATTATTATTATTATTATTATTATTATTATTATTATTATTATTATTATTATTATTATTATTATTATTATTATTCCTTGATTGTGTCGTGTGTGTATGCCATGCCATGTGT
>BSSO01005193.1:0-13449 GCA_030267885.1 Mesembryanthemum crystallinum | reverse complement strand
TAAGGGTGTTTTCCTCTTTGACCTTCAACGCCATTGGGGCGATTTGTAACTCTTTCTTGAGGACTCCTGGTCCTCCTCTCTTGTAACCTTATTCTGTTATTAATACATACTATTTTTCTTATCAAAAAAAAATTCTCACAAGCTTTTAACTTCATACCTTTTCAGTTAGTTTGTTACCGTTTCACAGCAACATTGATTTTGTTATTTTTACCCTTATCTAAATCTTCAGCTAGTTAGTTGGCAACAATTGACACAACCTGATCCTGACCTGTTGTTAATCCATCTTTACCTATTCTAAAATCTGAAAAAAGAACATGAACGTCTTACCCTGAAAATTGATCCGATTTCAAAACAGCGCTGAGCTTGTTAATTCATTTTCTAAAACACTCAAAGCAATTCTCTGAGTTGGTAAGTTTATTCTAAGAGACATGTTTGTTGGTTTCAAAAGCCAATTTGCTAATACAATTTCTCCATCCCTGATCTTACAGAAAGAAGGTAATTTTGAAGCTGAACCACATTACCTTGTGCACTTATAGCTATCTTAATTTGCTCTCAAGTACTAAGTTCTCTTTTGCAACAAATAACGTAATGAAGGAGTGCCATTATTTGGAAAGTCAAGTCATTGAAGTCATAGTTTACTGGATGGGTGCAATTCGTAATGTGGTTGAATTGGTTAATGTTGATGATATATAGATGTTTCTGGAAAAATGTCATTCAGGGAACAAATTGTTTGAATGGGTCTACTTTAGGAACGTACATACTGAACATAGACATTAGGAATGCAATTTTGCAATTACATTAGGTTCCCCCATTTCCTATTCTTTTCCCTTTTTTTTCTACAGAAACATCGAGAAGTTCCACATAGATATGACATATGAGCGCTGGATGTCACAAAAAATAGACTTCTCTCAACATAAGTTAACCAGTTAAGGTTCAAAAGTAGACCTCAAGAGAACAGTTTATCATTTTGGTCACTCCAGGCTGAGTTTGTTTTTAGCTTTCTCAGGAGACTAATGATACTGGCCAAAAGTGGAGATCTTCTTGGTGGACTTATTTTGATGAGGTGCATTCTGAAAGTTTATGGAAGTATGGCAATTATATAGATATTATTTCCGATCTGAAGCATTCTACTGATGTAATACTGTAAGCTGGATAAGGAAAGGCATTCAACTGCTTCAAAGACAAAGAAACAAGCTGTAGTGGTGCAGTTCCTTCCCGTGCCTGAGGTCAAGGTTTCAGCCTTGAAGACTCGCTATACCTTACCCATTTCTAATTTCTCTCTCATATATCCCAATAAAAATATATAAATGGATTTTCTGAGGTGTGTCAACAGCTTTAAGTTGGGTATTTTGTAGGAGTGGTGTTAATTTCTCCAGGTTATAGGGTGTTTTGAAGCATATAAGCATATGGCATTAAGCCCAGAGTGTTATTCATGATTTTGTTGCTAGCACTATGGCGTTGATAGTGATGACTGATGGTCATGAGGTGATTATGGTGCTGTAAGCGCGATGTTGTAGAGATTCGGCTTGCATAAACTCTGGTTTAGCTGGTGTGTGAATATAGGAAATAAACCATTTGAATATCAGGTGGGTTACTTCACAAGTTGCGCATTATATTTTTATAAAAAGAGTTGGGCCACTTGTTGAAATTTAGCGGCTGGTCCTGCATAAGGATATCAATTCACTTTTTTGATCACCCTTATAATTTCTACTACATTACATTGCTGCATTAACTGTTGATGCTTTTTAACATTTCAAGTCAAATGCAATTACAGTTGTCATCTTTGAAATTATGAGAGGTAAAGTATCAAAAAGGACTATACATAATCATGGTGTTGGTTTGACTCCAAACTCAGGGGTCCTCCCAGATGACTAATTGAAATGCTATCTGCTGTTTTCCCTGCAGATAAGATACCAGATCAAGGTTAAACATGATTTAGCTTGGCTAAAATGAATTTTCGGCGATGATTTATGTTTTATGCACGGCACATGATTATATGATTACATGGTATGTTTCCTCTTGACTTATTGCGTATAATAGGCACAGTAATTTGCATCTAACTGGAATATATTGAGATTGCTTACTGAAGCACAAACAATACTTCCTTGTGGCGCATTTTTTTCTTTCTCATATTCACATTTTTTTTCTTTTTTTCTTTTGAGTTTGCTGGAATCTGGATCCAATTTTTTTTTTTCCTAGCATAAAAGAGTACGACACTTCTGTTTTGGCATTTCACCATTCTGAAAGTGAAGCACAGTCGAAAGGAATAAACTTCTTTTCTGTTTGTTCCATGCACCTTAACATTTTACTTTGCTTTTGTAAAGCACCAGGTAGGGTTAATTATGACACTTTACCACTTAAATGTCCAAGCACTACTAATTTTTCAAATGAGTGCCACCCCCCCTTTGGGTGGAAGGTTATTTAGTCTTTATTGTAAATGAAAATAACATATAGAAGAAGAGTAAACTGCATGTTTCCTTTTGGACTTAAGCTATTTACACCAAAAAATCTGCGGAGTTAGTTTAGAAATTAGGTGCTAGTTTCCCTATTGCCAACTGAGTAACTGGTCTGTGTCTTCTTTAGGCTCTGTATTGTGTTTTAGGTAAAAAAGTGGGCTAAGATTCAAGGTGCCAGTTAACTGTCAAGTTTGTGGTTTCCCTATAACAAACGGGTCTCCATCTTCTATAAGGGCTGTTTTATGTTTAGGTATAAAAGAAAGGACTAGCTCTTTTGAATTTGTGGTGGAGGGGAGGGGATGGTAAGAGTGAATTATGACAAGGTGACCGAACAGTTACAGAGGACTTGTCTTATAGAAAAGGAGAAAAAAGCTAGATGATATATGATGTGACATGTTAAGAAAGCGGATAGTATGTTGGTCTTGTGTGAAAAACTACCATTGAGTGTTACCATGCAAAGGGAGCCTTGTCAATATGCAAATCCCATTGCATGAACTGAGAATTTGACTAGGCATTTCAAGCATGTGAACAAAGATCTGAGGGCCTGGCCTGGCTATGTTGAGGAGTTTCTTCTATGTTTGGTAAAACTTGAAGGCGTTTATTTGTCCAAGGCTGAGTTTAGATACTTTGGATGGGAATGAGCGTGGAAGTAACATAGAATATTAGAATCACACCGCTGACATTTGAGTTTATGGCTAAATATGATAATTTCGACTTTGCATCTTTCATTGAAACCATTTATTTCTATAGTCACATTTTCTGTATTCAACCTTTGGAAATTGTTGCAATGAAACACCGTCATACTTAACTGAAATTTTTTGGACTTGAACTGAAGTGTTCACTTGCTGGTGCTGCTCATCAAAAAAAAGGGAAGGGTCGACCAGCATATATAGGAGAATTAGGAGGAGAGAGGGTACAATTATCTTGACAGTACCAAAAAATTTCATGCCCAAATCTGATAAATAGGTCACTAAGACAAATTATGGATGCAATAAATATTTCTAAATGCCAAAAGGGGTGGGGGTAAAAATGATGTGAATTATTGTTTTGAGGAGACTTATAGCCTACTTGAACCCTGTCTTTGCCCAATCAGCATGTTTTAGCCACTTTTTCTTTATGTCAAATGTCTTGTTCCTTTTCAGTAGGCTTGTTAGTGATTTCTAGTTTGAAAGCATTACCCATTTCACCTCCTATCCGTGATTAGTGAATGGTGGTTATAATCTGTGAGATACTGTAATAAAAATGTTTGGTTGGAGGTTGCTTGACTATGAGGGACTGAGGGTTGTATATTTTCAACCTTATTGACATGATATCTTGCTCTGTTTAAGGGAGAGAGGGGACCTGGGGTGGGTGTTAGTAGAAAATTAGATAAAAGACAGCAACAAAGAAGTGGCTTGACTTGGATTTCAAAATTAAAACTAGTCCTTAATTAATCAAGCTGTATTCTTATCTGATGATAAACCAAATTCTTACAGCTCAATTAACGCAATTCTAATTCTGCAAACTAATCCAGCTTCCACAATCACATAAAAATTACTTTTATTTGATCGTCAAACAAATTCAATATTTATCGGTTAGTTAAATATCTTGCACTAAAAAGTAAAAAGCCCAACTGGAAAATAATCAGAACTGCGAAAACAGAATTATAAACTATTCTAGAATGGGCTAGAAGATGAGCAATATTGATATGTTAAATATAGCAACCAATATTGATACTAATATCAGTTTCTTGATATTGTTATAACCTCAATATGCTTATCAATATGAATATCTTATTTCTTGACAATAGGTTGTGTGGATATTCAAATTGTCGAACCTGTAAGCTACTTGTGTTGTGCATGGCCAGTAATGATAGAGGACTGTAGGATGAACTGGTATTCTTTGGTTTGTGATATCAGCTTATGATTAGAGATAGTGTGTATTTTACAACATCCTGAATTCATAACCTGTTTTAGTATGAAAGAAGCAATTCAGCAATATACTGATAAAAGAAAAGTCCAAGATAAGATTGTCGGTAAGGTAATAGACTTACAGAAGCCTCAGGAAGATCATAAAAAATCTAGCTTGTAGTCAGGGTAGCAATTTCAAAATTTAACTTTATCGTAATTGTTTACTAGATTGTTTGGAATGTAGTATCATCTAATTTTCTCAATAGTATGTTGGAAAGAAAAATGTGGTGTGAAACTATGCAAGGTTTTTCATGTGCTTATGTTAGTACAGTACTAGTTGAGAGGGATCACCTTATAGCAAAGGATTAAGGGAGAGCTCTCTATCAAGTTTGTTAGTACACTCAGTTTATGATACACCCCTTACATGGGTCTAGTGGCACATCTAGATTGAACTAAGAACCCTTTATGAGTCAATTATTAAAAAAAATACACATATATGATTTTAAAAGTCATATAGTGACTCCGCTTATTTATTTATATATTTATTGCTTAATTTCCTATCCGCCAATGGGTTGGTCTGGTCCCCATTTTTATTTTTTTCCCCTTCTGAATTCCTAAAAGCCCCCTATTTGTCATACCCAGTACATCGAATGTATGTACTGGTATATCATTGTCTGAGAGTAGATTGCGAGGTTCCTAAGTGCCTTTCACTGATTATTCACCCGTCCTAATCCCATCCCTTTCCTCAGTTACCAGACTAACATGGCTGTTTGGTTTTTTCTGGTTCTATCCTTTGTCCTAGCTCCTCAATAACAAAAAGAGTCGCACGTTATAATTGCCCACCAAGCTCAAAGAAGCAGGGTGGCAAGTATATATTTTCCAGTCATGTAAATATCATCTACCCCAGGAAGCTTATTCATGTGTTTAACCTGTACACTTTGCTTTCAAGGAACTGGTCACATAAGATTACGTTTTACGTATCTTATACTACCTCTGATTATCCAACTTGTTAGTTAGCAGTACTTTTTGTCAAGGTAGTTAGTATTGGACGTCTTGTTTCTTCAGCTTTTAGTTTCAATCGAGTTATGAGTATAAATGCTAAACATAAGTTTTAATTTCACTAAGTATTGTTGGAAACAAACACTAGTCACCCTTAAGTAGTAAACTACACCAATGACTTGTGTCAGATGGTTAAGAATGATACAAATCATTCAGTTAGGTTAAGCCAACATTCGTGGTGCTGGTTCTATTATCTGTGAGCAGTCCACATTAGGGCACCACCACCCCTTTACAACCATCACTATCAAATATGAAGTGATTTACATATGATCACCATATCTTAATTCCTTCCATGGCTAGGAATAACATTATTCCAGTCCAGGTGTAGGAGAATGGAAGTGTCCCATGTGAAGATGTAGCTTTCATATAGTATATATGCCCAAGTCTGTTAATTGGTTGATGCTCTTGCCCTTGATCGAGGCCCACGTGTCGCACATCTAGATTTGCACATACACATCACCGAGGTTGAGCGCTGTTGGTTAGGAGAATCTATTGTTTGTTGAACTTGCTGCGAGCTTCGCGGTAAAAATACCCTGTTAAACAGAGGACTTAGTTGGGAAAATATGCTGATTAACAGAGGGGACCCAACTGTACTACATTGGGCCATCTCAAGGTTGATTTTGAGGGCAATTGCATGTGCAGCTGTCATGAGGCTTTTGGAAACTAAATTGCCACTAATGTAGTGCCTACTGACTAATTAATGATTCTAATGAATAATTCTGTCACATTACTAGTATTAGTTTTGTAAATCTGTCACATTACTATTAGCTTGCTTGGACAGACACTAGTAGCTAGCTAAAGCTTTGTCTAATACTACACTAAATATCGTGACTCTTGAAACTGTATATCAATCTTATTTAGAGTGTGTTTGGCGTAACCTCTTTAAAATTTTTGCTTCTCTTCTTATTTTCCTTCACAATTCACTCTCCACCTTTGTATTTTGAGCATCGAAGAAGCTAAAAACATTCCTCAAAGGGTCTATAAGCATAAGCTAATGGAGCTTGTGATTATTGGCCCCTTGGGGATGCTTTTAACTTTACTAGAAGCTCAAAGGAGGCCTAGATTATAATAGAAAATAAGGGGAGAAGCTCAAGCTTTCAATACGTTATACCAAACATGCTCTTAAGGTGTGTTTGGTCTAGCTTCTAGGAGCTTTAGCTTCTCTCTTTCACATCTCTCCTCCCACACTCTCCTTTCTCCCCCACTTCCTCTGCTTTTAACATCGTGAGGTTGAAATGGGGCTAGGTTGAAGTTCCAATTGCGAGCTTCAACTTCTGAATCATATTTCAACTTCAAAGAGGGATATGAGAAGAAATAGTCAAGCTCCTAAAAGCTAGAACAAGCACTTAAGCTCCTAGAAGCTAGGCCAAAGATGCCCCTAGTATGTTCATTCCTCTAGTTGATGGATTTGTAGAGTTCAACTTCCCTTGTCTAAGGATTGGTTTTATAGTACAGAGTTGATACTCTTTGTAGCAGAATTTGTTAAGATGCGGATGAGTCATCTATATTGTCATTCAATTATTACTTTCAACGGAAATTTTATCCAGGATTTTGAACTAGTTTAGAAGCGCATATGCTGAACTTTTGGTTTCTGTAATCAAATGTGAAGATGCCAAGGGGTTATATGAACTTCAGAAATGTATGTGTTGAACTCTTATTTGTGTTTGTTAACAGTTGTAAACCTATTAGAAGTGCTAGATCAAGTAAGAATTCAGATTCAAACACCTCATCCCTTTCTTCCCAATTCATCCTGTTCGGAACGTTGTCAGCTAATGGAATTAACTGCAAAATCATCAACTGATCTGTGGAAATCTAGATTGGGCCCAAAAATCTATGCTTCTTTAGTTCTTTACAAGTGCTTAGCTAGTGCATTCTTCTTTACATGGGACCTAATTTTTTTCCCAGCTGGTTATTTGGTTTTTAAATAAGGGTCGTGCAAGATTATGGTTCACAGTACAAATAATTAACTGATATTTTCCACTGTTTTCCTCATTACCAAAGAGAACAACCAAGGCCCCATGATCCTGCTAATTAATTACATCCCTTATCCACAAAATCTGTTATATGATCTTCCCATGTGATCCTCCACCTGGTGCTTAAGTGCTCATCTTTTTGTGATTCTGCTCTTCTTTGGCGTAAAAAGTTTCAAGAACAAAAAATCTTTTAGAACAGAGAACAAATAGACTTTTGAAGTAGGGGCAAGAGGTGACATGGAATCTGGGTGGTTTTAACCTTAAAAAACAGAAAGAACACTAATCTTTAACTTCATTGGTTTCTTTTCTACTTGTATTCTGTTTGTTGCCCTGTTTCTGTTAAAGTCATTTCATGGTTGCATTTATTTGTCATAGCCACATTTATGTCTTTCATTTTTGATATGGTAAGCTTGATAAGGATTGGACGATCCTCCTTTCGAGAGTCACATCCGTCTGATCAGCATACAAAGTATGGTTGAACTATTGAGAAGAAGAACTACTGTCATTACTCTTAACTACAAGAATACATTATTTCTGCATGCCTATTTTTCTTTACGCTCTTTTGATTCATGTATGATCCATCAAGGAGCTAAATGGTTTATACATGAACGATACCTAGTTACATCTCGGATGGGATAGCTCATAGTCATAGACTCATAGGTGTTTTTGTAAAAAGACAGAAAGTACGTAGTGCCCCAATCTTTCCCAATCTTGTGTACTGTCTCCAAGTGGGAGAAAAAGGAAATACAAAAAACATGTAATGTGGATTTAAAAATATGAATATGATTGATAAAAGCCAAATCAGTAATAGCATCCTGCTGTGTTTTTCTTTACTTGAATTTACCCATGATTATGTGATTTATGTCAAGAGTATCTTCGGGTTCACTCAAAAAGAGCTTAATGTTAGCAAATTTGTCGACATAATGTCCATATTTTTAATTCTTATTCGCAACAGATTTTAGTCATCAGTGGGTAAAAATTTCACCTCTGAATTATAATGGCCTAATGGGAATTTCTCATGAAACTATCTAGCCTGTATATTAATTTTCACAATTACACATTGTGCCTCTTGATGTCAGCCATATGTACCATTTAGTTTATCATGTTCATTTTTAAATAAGTATGACACATTTGATCATGTATCCAGGTATAACGCGTAAATGTTGGTAATAGTATAATGGGATGATCACTATCCATTCTCCGTTGCAGTATTGTGTATATCTTGTGAACAAGCCAGGTGTTATGCATCGTGACCCCTCAAGATCCAACCTTAAGTTCAAGCTTCTTTCACAATTGGTCGATCATTCGCCTTGACACATTGGCTATGTCTTAGTAAGTTCAACTTACTCTGCTTCTTCCTGCTCTCAACTCTCAAGTTACATATGAGAGAAAATACTATTTCCATACTATGTTGGGTGCTTTCTTTTAGCAATTAGCACTATTCCCCTGATAGGAACACTTCATTAAATCTCAATTATATTACCAGTACATGTCTCATTAAAAGCAGGAAAGATGGACAAGAAAGCATCATTTTCAGCTTATTAAGTACCTAACATCTCCCATAATCACATTATTACACATCTAGTAGTACTGTAGTAATTATGCCGTACATGTTCATTAGGCTAAGACTAACCATGCCACGCTTTTCATGATTTCATCATACATACATTAGCATGCTAACGATACTACGTTCCACATGCGTGATTTATTGTCAATTTGTCATCCAACTCAGGAAAAAAAAAAAACCAAAAAGAAACAAGAACAGAGAGAGGAGCAAAAGGGGTAGATGAAAGAGGCAAAGTATGATGTTAATACAAGGAGTGGTGTGAATGAAGTGTGTTTTTGTTGGGGGACAAATTGCCTTAACGACCAAAAACTACCAACTGTGGAAAATCCCGTAAAACCAGTAATCACATTGGGGCCCTCAACCTGTTATTAGTTTAATCACGCCATTTAACCCGGCTTTTTCATCTCTTTATAACCCCCCTCATTTTTCCCTCTCATTTCCAACCCAAAACACACCCTTCAAACTCCTCTTTCTCTTCCCTCCTATAACACACTTTGTGTACAAGTTAAGAGAGAAGGTGAAATTAGTGGAAAATGGCACAACATTTGCTCCCTCTCTTCTTCATCCTTTTCTCTCTCCTAGTCCCTACACTTGTGCTTTCTTCTCCAGCAACTGTTCCTGACCCTGAAGTTGTAGTACATGAGGTCCATAGGTAAGTACATTTGCATTTACTACATATTTGAATTAGGAATATTTCAGGTCGTTATGTTTTTAGTTGGGTCCACATTTAATCTTGTCTACAATGTGGTAAATCGTGTCACATCTTATTTTTGTAACTTCGAAAAAAGAATATTTCATATACTATAGCAGTTTTAAGTTTTTGGTAAGAATTGGGCTCATTGTTTCATTGTTTGTTGCAGTACTTTAATGTACAATGCTCACAATGTGTTGTGTTTACATTTTTTTTTTTTTTTTTTTGTTATGTAGGAGTATCAATGAGTCCATTGCTAGGAGGAACTTGGGCTACCTGTCATGTGGGACCGGCAACCCCATCGATGACTGCTGGCGGTGTGACCCCGACTGGGAGCACAACCGCCAACGGCTAGCCGATTGCGCAATTGGGTTCGGGAAGAATGCCATTGGGGGCAAAAATGGGCGGATTTATGTGGTCACGGACTCGAGCGATGATGACGCAGTTAACCCGAAACCAGGCACCCTTAGGCATGCTGTTGTACAAGATGAGCCATTATGGATCATATTCAAAAGAGACATGGTGATCAGATTGAAGGAGGAGCTGATCATGAACTCATTCAAGACGATCGACGGCCGAGGAGCGAGCGTTCACATTGCTGGAGGGCCATGCATCACCATACAATACGTGACTAACATCATCATACATGGCATAAATGTACATGACTGTAAGCCAGGCGGGAATGCTATGGTGCGGAGCTCCCCACGGCACTATGGATGGAGGACTATATCGGACGGTGATGGGATATCCTTGTTTGGGGCAAGCCATGTTTGGGTGGATCATTGCTCCTTGTCAAACTGTAAAGATGGGTTGATTGATGCAATCATGGGGTCCACAGCTATCACCATTTCTAACAACTACATGACACACCATGATAAGGTGATGCTCTTGGGCCATAGTGATTCTTATACCCCAGACAAAAATATGCAGGCTACTATTGCCTTTAACCACTTTGGTGAAGGTCTTGTTCAAAGAATGCCAAGGTAATTACCATCTCAATCTCAAAAGTACCACCTATTAAGGTTTTTTCTATTTTATTCTTCACATTGTTAACATCAAGCATATACTCCTATATCAAGGGAGAATCCAATTCCAACATATGACTTAGTATACACAGAACTTTAATCTTAACCACGGAAATTTACTCAGCACAATGCTAGTCTTTATAAACATATACATGTGATGATCTTATGCAATTTTTATCTTGAATGGTTATGATATGTCAAACATAAGATACCATTTATCTATCTAAGGAATATTTTCTTGTTTATGGATGCCAATTATTAGGATTTAGGTGGTAGCTTTATGAATATTGACTTATTTTGATCATTATTAGTGCTCTTTTTTTGGTTAAAATTCTTTTTTTTTTTTTTTTTTTTTGGCTTTTCAATGGTGGGGCTAATGTTGGTTTTGAATGTATAATATTGCAGATGTAGACATGGTTACTTCCATGTGGTGAACAATGACTATACCCATTGGGAAATGTATGCCATTGGTGGAAGTGCCGACCCTACCATCAATAGCCAAGGCAACCGGTTTTTGGCTCCCAATAACAGATTCAGCAAAGAGGTACAAAACTCTTGTGCTTTGTCCTTTGATATTGTGTGTTTCATTCTCTGTTTCAGTTGTCCAAAATATCTCAGGTAGGTGATAGTATTATCAATTTATCATGTTATAACATATGACTTGGGCAACATACCAGCTGGAAATTTTCATGAACAGTTTGAAGTATTATCACATATATGTAGTGTTCTACAATATAAAGACAATGGTATTTATAGCAACTTATCTACTGATCTCCAAAAAGGAGGCGTAATGGGAGCACAATTGGATGCTCCCACATTGTAGACGTTGGATCAAGTTTATATTGCTCTAACGGGGTTGTCCAGCTGAGATGATCATAATGTTGAAGAAAGATATAATGCAATTGAGTTTTAGCTGAAATATTGGGATGTGGATCACTTTTCAGGTAACTAAACATGAGGATGCTGCAGAAGGCGAATGGAAGAATTGGAATTGGAGATCTGAAGGTGACCTAATGCTTAATGGTGCATATTTTACGCCATCCGGGGCGGGAGCCTCATCGAGCTATGCTAGGGCCTCTAGCTTGGGTGCCAGACCATCTACTTTGGTTGGCTCAATTACTTCTGCGGCTGGTACTTTGGGTTGCAAAAAGGGTGCTCGTTGCTAATATTTAATTCAACATCAGCAAGTTAATTTAAACTCAAATGAGTAGTAGGACAATTTAATGAAGAAAATCAGAGGGAAGATTATGCAAGGGGAGATTTTTCTTAAAAAGAAAATCTATATTTCTTCCCCTTTTATGTTATTTTTTTCTTTTTGACTTTTTAACCTTGTCCCCTCTCTTTTTCATTTTTACCTTTGTTGGTTTCTTTTGACTAGTTGTCTTTTCCTTCTTTTGGATCCTTGAATTTACAACCTCGGCCTGTTACTCTAAACCAACCATTTTGATTGTGAGGTTGGAGTTTACAAGTGCAGATGTGTTGATATAGTTAAATGATAATATACTACTTTGTTAATTCATCTATATATTTTGGGTTCTTTTTTATTTTGCACCATGCTTTGTAAATGCTCTAAGAAAGCGCTTGTTTTATAACTTCATACTTTCTTTTCCTATCATATCTAAAGTAATTTAATAGATCATGTTTTTCCCTCATACAAGATAAGCGTGACAATCTTATACTACAATACTATTAATTTACTCATGGTGATGCACCGTTGTATTATCCGGCCACTAGGGCACCAATTTTCGAACTTTTAAATGTTGAATAGCATATTTCACTACCACTTATCCAATTTTTGAACAACTCTAGTCTAAAATTCAGCACATGGCTGGCTCTTTTGATGGTGTCTTTGGCTATCTTCTTTTGATGAAAGGGGTTATAATTCCAACTAACATACCTGATTATTTGACCATGCATGCACGCACCAACATTCAACTATCAGACCCAACCCTTCCTTTGAATTTGGAGATCTTTATTTAAATCAATCTCTCTCTCTCTCCAAAACATAACATAACATAATATTTTTATAAACAAAGTTTGAATATTGGTCCAACCGAGCCTAATGACAAAAGCTAAAGGCTTAAGGGCCTAAGAGGGGGCACGCGCACATTATTCCAAGAAGACCATACCACATTTGGCTTGGCTTTTAGGGCCTCACTTTCTAATTTGGAATAAATTTTGTTGATCAATTGAGTCATTTACCTATCTCATATGCATTACTAATAAAAACCATGTATGGATTATATAAAATAAAATTGAAGTTTGGAGAAATTAAAATGTTGAAAGAGCAAACTCTATAATTTAATTTCACACGTTTTGATATTTATTTATATTGTATTCAGTTCAAATTAGCACATATTAGTTAAAATATATATACTATTTGACCCTAGTTGGTGTGTGAACTACCCACCAAATAGTAAAATTGTTCTTTTGAATCCTCACCAATTTTTACCAAGTCTATGTATATGTGTGTCAAACTGTCAATTACCTCCGTAAATTTGGGACATTAGGTCTATATCTTCTTTTTAATTGAACCTTGCTGTCATGAGTCATCATTCATCATCATTACCCATGCAAAATGTAACAAAATACTCTATTTTAAAAATAGGAGCGAATAAAAAAAAATTGGAGCGAATGATATCAAAAGAAAAAAAAAAAGGAAAATTGGTTTCTAATAATCCAACATTTTAGCGAGTTGCAAAAAGTAATCCAACCTTTCATATTTGCACAGAATAATCCCACCTTTCACTATAGTTGCATGATACAGTCTCAGGTAGATGTCGTTACCT